>JASDQU010739167.1:3490-47320 GCA_032191745.1 Picea mariana
AAGAGATAACTCAAACCAATACAGATAGTCCTCTCCAAAAGATGCGCCACTCTTCTCCCTCTCTCCTTTGCCGGTAACAGATCAGAACTTGTCTCTCAAACTGAGCAAGTGAGTTATGTCCAAATGAGGCCTTAGCCTCCTTTATTTATACAAGTTCTAGCACGTGTGAAGTGTCTCTTCACTAGCAGGGCCGACTTCTCAATCTGGGTGGGTAAACCCACCTTTATTATATTTCTGGGCCTCTTAATTAATTGCTGGGGCCGACTTCTTATTCTGCCTATTATAATTGTTTGTTGACCAATCCGCAAAAGGGGATTTGGTCCTATTACAATATCCGACATGATCTATCCACAATGGGGATTGATCCTATAAATAAAATAACAATAATAATAAGAATACTATTTGCAGTTACATTATTTCAACAGGAACATGGAAATGTAATGGTTAAGGAATGCCCCTGCCAAAATCCCAGGTATCTTTCTCTATCAATTTATGTGTTACTTACTGAGAAACCCTGTTTCCTTTTGACATCTAGATTTTCCAGTTAGGTTTCATGATATTGATGATTAGCTTGGACTGGGTGATATGCCTGACTATTGTATGATATTGTAATTTTAAGAACAGATCTCCTCCTCTGAGCAATTTTCATTATTGTGAATTTTCTTTGGATATCTATTAGACTATTAGTCTCGTTCATGAAAATGGGAAGACAGCTGTTGTCTCAGACTCTCAGTTGCTAATTTCTTGAGGCAAGATGCTGAAGGGTGCAAACTTCCGATAAACAGAGCTTGAATCCTGGGGCTGTATGATCTGGAAGATTTTAGGCGTTTATTTACATCATCACTAGCCATATTTTTCATCATTTTTGCTTCTCTCTCTTCTTGCTTTTCTGTATCTAGAAGAAGCAACAAACTATAAGATAAAAGGCCTGGCAACTTTTTATGAAACACAGAAGATTTCCGATCACATGTTAAGAAGACATACAAGAATAGGAAAAGAGATCTTTTGCATTGCTGTTATGTGGAAATAAATTAATAATTAAATATATGAACAACATCAATGGAAAAGTCTGCATCAACAAGGCTTGGTGAACTATTGTACACTTACAATTGCTACAAATTGGACCTCTAAAAATGATTTCTCTTGTAATAGATTCAGGTAACTCTTTTGTAAATTGTTTTTTTCTTTATGTTATTTTCAGCATTTCCGGTATTACCTAGGAGTTGCGTTTGCACTCCTACATTGTACTCACACTTTTTATAGTTCTCAGTTCCATTGACCTACTTTTGTGGTCATTTGTGGACATTAATAAAATTATCTTATCTTATTATCTTATCTTGCAACATAACAAATGGGAAACATCCCAATCAAAGAACACCTACAATGACTTGTAAAGAAAGTTGAAACCATGGATGCAAATGTTAGAGTTAGTGGTCATAGTTAAAACATAGACTTATTAATCAGGACTTAGGTTTATAATAAAGTGATGTAACAATGGTTTATTGAATGTGGTAGTTAAATGGTTAGGTATTTGGGAGTTACGTAACGTACTCCACTTCTCCTACAATGTAATGAGACATTACATCACCTAATAATGAGTGAATCAATCCACTCATTCTCATTCTTATGTGTGTTCCTTTCCATGTTTGTGTGTGAAATGCACATGGTATCAGAGCCGTGATAAGGAGAATCCAAGGAATCAGGCGAAGAAGCTGAGGGACTGCTGTGATCAGAGAAGGCATCAAGTGTAGAAATTTTGGAAATCTGGCTTTTAATGCAAATTCACAAATTTCACCTCAACTTTGTGGTTTCTCGAATCTATTTCTTGTGAACTTTTAGCCTTAAGGCTGAATTTGAAATATAAATTACTACAGTATATATTTCACTTCTGTCCAGACCCCAACCCAATTCATCAGGGAGCCTAAGAAAATATATACCGAACAAGTGTACTTCAATGCAACAATGTTTCAACCTTTAGGGCACACTTCTCAAGCATGTAACAGATCTGAAATACTTTATTACAGCAGTAAATCTGTCTCTTTAGTTTCTATATACTTCTTAAATCATTTAAAAAAATTAGCTGGCTGTTCATGATAACTTTGCATACCAAACAACCTTTGAAACTACTCAATCACCATGAGAATATAAGTTGAAAATCAGATTTCCCTGTACACAGAGTTTGGACAGCAAAGTAAACTTCATATATATACGAGAACAAAGTTACAAGTCAATACCAACAGCCTACCACAAGCTGGTAAATGATAGTTCTTCAAGCTTATCACAAGCTAGGACTCTCCAATGCCTCCAAACCCTAGCTAGGGCATCCACCATCAATAGCAAACCGTAACTGGCAATACAAATCCTAGCAAGGTATCCCACAAAGCTATCTAGCCAACCAATGGCTCCACAACAAGCTAGCATCAACACCAACAAGTCCACCCTTGAAATTTCACCAAGCTTGTTTCACACAAGCTCTTGCCCACACTAGCGCTCTTGTCTTCCTTAGGGTTTTCAAACCCTAGCCAACTTGCATCACTCAAGTACATGGCTTACGAGACAACTCTAACACTAGCCTTCAAGTCTACATGTCCATCCTAGGGTTTGAATTCTCAAATCTTAGGTCTCAACCCTTGCATCAACACAAGCAAAAAGACCTTCATAGAACATCAAGAGTACAGTAAACACGTCTTCTTCCAAGCAAGGTATCACCCCAAACTCAAGACTCATCAAGCTAGGCTCTTCATGATCTTGTCCTAGCCTCCATGCATCTCACAAGACCAACGCTGCAATATCATCCTAGGTGTTAGCTTTTTCCTTCATGTCTTCTCTAGTGTTGGAACCCTAGCACTACCTCCTCTTGCTTCACAACAAGAGCCATAGCTTCTACAAGACAAACCATCAACTCCTCATGCTCTATGTTCTCATCTAGGGTTTCTTGCATAGCACAAACCCTAGTGTCATCTTGCATCTCACAAGAGCAACCTTTTTGAGAACATCCAAGTGTTCTTTTTCTTCTTCATGTCTTCTTCTAGGGTTTACATCACAAACCCTAAGTCTTGCTCCCTACAAGACTTCTCTAAGACAATTACAAAGATAGAATAAAGAGTACATTAATGGTATGTTAAACAAAGGCTCTCTCCTCCCTCTATATAGAATACGTGAGGGAGGCTAACATAAAACATGGACTTAAGTCCATATAAGTAACCAACAAGGTGACATCACATGGAGCTATACAATACGAGGATGACAAGTGTCATATTAGGGTTTTACAAAACACCGAGGGGGTGTGCCCTCCATGAATGATCTTCCTTGAGCTCAATGTCCCTCCCTCAAGATGGTGTGCTCTCCAACAAGTTTTTATCCCAACACTCCCTCTTCTATTGTGGTTTATTGTCCAAGTATCCTCATGCAAGGTGTTCCTCCTGTAGCTGTGTACCACATATTCTCTTGTCCCCAACACTCCTCAACATGTGTGCCAAGTTGGTTGCTATGCTCCAATGTTTCTGCTCAACATATGTGTTCGAGTCCACAACCATCATCCATGAAGTATGCTCTTCAACCCAAGCATCCTCAAGTTAGGTGTTCAACCTCCAAGGTGCATGTCACATGGTCCCATGCTCTTAGGTATTGTTGAAGTGTGGGCAGTTGCAGAGGATATTCCCTAATCGCCCTAAGTAGGTCGACCCTAACCTAAGGTCGACCCTAACCTAAAGTCGGCCCTAACCTAAGGTCGGCCCTAACCTAAGGTCGACCCTAACCTAAAGTCAGCCCTAACCTAAGGTCGACCCTAAAGTCGGCCCTAACCTACCTAAGGTCGGCCCTAACCTAGGGTGACCTAACTTATATAAATAAGAGGGGAGGCGCCCCTCTTCACACTTTATAACACACATCTGAGGCAGAGTAACTCAGGTTTGAGGCAACAACTAGGAGGCCGAATTTGAGGTAGACTGAGGCCGAATCTGAGGTAGACTGAGGCCAAGTCTGAGACAAACCTCTATTGTAGGTCCGATTGTTTGGAGGCAAAGTAAAGGGCAACCTTAAGCTACAGATCTAAGGCAACAACAATGGCTACATAACATAATTTTTTGAACAACAATAGTGGCTACATAACAAGACCTTTTGAACAACAACAACTACAGAACCTTGTGAACAACAACAACTACAGAACAGTGAACAACAACAACTACAGGTCTGAGTTTACATTGAAGGCAGATCTGTGGTAGAGGTTGAGAGATATTTGAAAAGCAAAGATAGCAGTAAGTGTTATTGTCCTGTAACTTATCTCTTTCTCAAGGAGAAGTATTGTACTGACATTGTACTTGATTGACTAATATATATCACAAGAAGTTTTGCTGGGTTTTCTTCCCCATGAGGGTTTCCCAGGATAAATACTTGTGCACACTGTGAATGTCTTTCTTCCAATGATTCTTATGCTTTAGTTAAATTTTTTAAAGGTTAAAGAACACTACTGTTAAATGTTGATAACTACTGTTAGTTGTTTAAGTTCAATTTTCAACATGGTATCAGAGCTCTAGGGCGTGGAAGTGCTTAGTTCTGCAGTCTACTAGAGCCTACGCAGATCCTTATGAATTTTATTTAAGCACAGTGATTGCAGAGATGACTTCAATTTCTGTAAGGCCCAAGGATAGACTTGAAGGGCCTTCAAACTTTAATGTTTGGAAAGCCAGAGTCTTGAATATTTTGGAAGAACACGACTTGGACAACTTTGTGTTCAATACAGTAGAAGAGCCCACTACCAATGCAGGAAGGACAACCTTCAAGAAAAATCAGGCAAAAGCAAAGAGAATAATATTTGATTCGGTAATGGATAACATCATGCCTGTTATAGCACCTCTGAAGACTGCAAAGGAGTGTTTTGACACTCTGTCTAATCTGTATGAAAAGAAGGCGCCTAGTCAAAAGAGGGCTCTAAAGAACAAGCTTCGAACTCTCAAGATGGAGAAGGATGATTCTGTGGCCTCCTTCACAAAGATCTCTAAGGTAAGAGATTAGTTGCTAGTCATTGGTGTAATTGTAGATGATGATGATCTCGTCCAGACTGCTGTGGATGGTCTTCCACCTTCTTGGGAGACATTTCTGGTTGGGATAAATGCTCGTGAAAATCAACCAGACTTTGAAAGGCTGTGGCATGATTGTCTGTAGGAAGAAGGGAGAATTCAGAGTCGAAATGGTCCTTCAAAGGAAGAGAACCTTGCTCTAACAACAAGGACAGGGAGAGGGAAAAGATTTACTTCTCAGAAGAAGTTTCCTCCTCAAAAGGAGAAAAGCAGAGGTGGCTTCAAAGGAAAAGATTTTGATATAATAAGAGTGAAGTGCTACAACTGTCAACTGAAGGGGCACTTTGCCAGAAATTGTTCAAAGATCAGAAAAATACACAAGGGTAAATATCGTGCTTCTATTGCTGCAGAAGATGAGTCTCAAAGGACGAAGACTAAAGGGGATTCCAGTAATCAAGAGACCAGGAGGGAATACTATCTTATTTCAGCACTCGGTTCTCTTTCAAACAGTGCTGAATCCTGGTTGGTGGATAGTGGAGCTTTCAGGCACATGACAAGAAATATAGGAGTCCTCGTGAACTTCAAAGAGAAGAAGTTCTCTGCTCAGGTAGAACTCGGAGATAATGCTAGCTCTGCAATCGAAGGAATTGGCTCAACATCTTTTCAGCTAGAATTTGGGGGTGAGTTGCACATTGAGGAGATCCTGTACGTTCCTGGCTTAAAGAAGAATCTTATTTCTGTTTTAGTTCTGGAAGATAAAGGTTACGGGGTGACCTTTATGGACAAGAAAACTCTCTTATGGCCTAAGAGTGAAGAGCTAAATTCAACAACTGTGATTAGAATTAGAGAGGGAGGTCTCTACAAGCTTCCAGGACATATCCAAGCATTGGTTCATGATTCAGTTAGTCCATTTGAGCTGTGGCATCAGAGGTTTGGACATCTTCACTACAAAGCGCTCCCCGGACTACATAAAAAAAATGGTAAGAGGAATGCCTATTTTTTTCATTTTGAACATGATGGTATCTATAGAGGTTGTGTTCTTGGTAGAAACACAAAGAAGTCCTTTCCTAACAGTAACAAAAGGTCTAAAGGAATTATGGATTTAATACATTCAGACATATGTGGGCCAATGTCAACGCCTTCCTTGAGTGGATGTCTTTATTATGTGATTTTCATAGATGACTTCTCTAGGAACTCATGGATCTATTTTCTAAAGGCAAAGAATGAAACTTTCAATAAATTTCTAGAATTCAAAGCATTGATTGAAAACCAGATTGGAAAACACATACATGCTTTGAGGACTGACAATGGTGGGGAATTTGAGTCTCATCATTTTGATGACTTCTGTAAAGAAGCAGGAATCAAGAGACAACTAACTGTTCCCTACAACCCTCATCAGAATGGGATTGCTGAGAGAAAGAACAGAACAATCTGTGAGGCAACAAAAGCTATGATGTGTGATGAGGACCTTCCCACTGCAGTTTATATTCAAAATAGAAGTCCTCATGCTATTTTGAGGGAAATGACTCCAGAAGAAGCATTTACTGGCGAAAATCCAGAAGTGGAACACTTGAGGATTTTCGGATGTCCAGTTTACATACATGTGTCGAAAGAGAAGAGAACAGATGGAGCCTTCTAGGAAGAAAGGAACTTTTGTTGGGTACAGTGAAACATCCAAGGCTTACAGGATCTATGTTCCAGGCCAAAGACATATCGAGGTAAACAGGGATGTAACATTTCATGAAGAAGCTGCATTTAAGTAATCTAAAGAGTTGCAGCTGGATACATAAATGGAGGAACCTGAAGATCCATTGGATCAGTTTGATACTGTGGATCCAGTAGAACAGATAGAAAGACCTCCGGAGGTACCTCCTGTTAAGAGGAAGCTTGCCTGGTGTACAGAAATCTTGCGAGAGGTGGAAAAACATGCTGCTCCTTCAGGTACATTCAGAGAGAGTAATAGACCTCAAAGATATTTAGGTTATGTGTCTCTTATGGCTCAGATTAGTGATGCAGAGCCCACCATCTATGAGGATGCTGCTAAGCAGCAAGTATGGAAAGTTTCCATGGTGGAAGGATATCAATCCATCATGAAGAATGATGTGTGGGAAGTGGTTCCAAGACCGAAAGGAAAATCTGTGGTTACTCCTAAGTGGATCTACAATATCAAGCATTTAGAACAGCCAGAGGGATTCGTGGTTCATAGAAAAGAATCACATGTGTGCAAATTAAGGAAAGCACTATTGTTGAAATATTGTAACAGGGAAGTATATTCTAATTATAATTGAGTTACTATTAAATAGATCAATCCCCTTTTGTGGATTGATCATGTCGGGACTTATGTATGACCAAATTCCCTTTTGTGGATTGGTCAAACCCTAAATCATGCTAATTAAGAAGTCGACCCCTAGGGCTAATTAAAGTGGTTTTAGCCACTAATTGGAGAAGTCGGCCCTGCTTGATGAAGAGACACAACCCTAGTGCCTCCCAACTAGTATAAATAAGAGTGGATGATGCCTCATTCACTCACTCACTAAAGTCACTCATCTAGTGTGCAAGTTTGAAGGAAGCTGTAGTTAGAAGAAGGAGAAGAGAGAGGCGCATTGCTCAGTCTTGGATATTCTCTAGTGTTTGGTCTTTTATCTTGGCATTGTATTGGCAATCTATATTAAGGAAGTTTTTGCTGGGTTTTCTCCCCCATGAGGGTTTCCCAGTATAAAACGCTGTGTACCTGGTGATTGTGTTTCTTTCAGTGATCCTGCTTATTCTATTATTGTCTAGTAAATTAAAAAGAACTTAATAGCAGATCTAAATTTAACAACTATATGGGCTGAAACAGGCACCAAGGGCTTGGTATGCGAGAATTGATAGTTATCTTCAGAACCTGGGTTTCTCCAGGAGTGCAACTGATCCCAACCTATATTTCAAGGTAATAGAAAATCATCCCCTGATTTTGGTTCTATATGTTGATGATTTGTTCCTTACAGGAGAGGAACAATTGATAGCCCAGTGTAAGAGGGAGCTCACTTCTGAATTTGAAATGAAAGACATTGGACTCATGCATTACTTCCTTGGTTTGGAAGTGTGGCAAAGAATAGATGAAATTTTCCTTTCTCAAGGAAAATATACAGTTGATATACTACGCATATTTGGTATGTTAGATTGTAAATCCATGTCTACACCCATGGTATCTAACTTAAAGAAGTTGCATGAGTCAGATTCTGAATCAGACTTTCCAGACCCATCTATGTACAAGCAACTTATTGGATCCTTGATGTATTTGATCCATACAAGGCCAGATATATGCTTTGCTATAAGCGCCTTGAGTCAGTTCATGTCTGAGCCGAGACACAAACATTGGATTGCTGTCAAACATGTCCTCAAATATTTGAAAGGGTCCATTGCATATGGACTTAGATACATTTCCAGTGGAGGAGTGCTGCTTCATGGTTATGCTTATTCAGACTAGGCTGGGAGCTCATTGGACCGGAAGAGTACTTCCGGATACTGTTTTAGCTTGGGTTCAGCTATTATATCTTGGTCTAGCAAGAAACAAGGCTCCATAGCACAAAGCACAACTGAAGCAGAGTATATAGAAGCCAGTAATGCTAGCAGAGAAGCAGTATGGATGAGAAAGCTTCTATCTGGGTTGTTTCAAGAGAGGTTAGAAACAACTGTTATCCATTGTGATAACCAGAGCTGTTTAAAGCTCACAGAGAACCCGATCTTCCATGACAGATCAAGGCATATTGAGATGAAATATTACTTCTTCAAAGACATGGTCCAAAGACGTGCCATCAAGTTGCAGTACATTCGTACTCATGAGAAAATAACATATATATTGACTAAGCCTCTGTCCTTTGGAAAATTCGTGTATTTTTAGGACAAGCTTGGTATGGCAGAAAATGCCTCCCTCACTGAGAGGGAGTGTTAAAGTTTGCCATATCATGAGACTTTCTCCAAGACTGCCTTGTGTGTCAAGGCTGACTTGAGACTTGGAGAAAAGCCTTGTATGTCAAGGCAAGAGTGAAGAGACGTTGCTACAAGTCTTGTGAGCTTTGTGTGTCAAAGCAAAAGCTAAGATAAGTCTTGTGAGCTTTGTGTGTCAAAGCAAAAGTCAAAGACAAGGTGATGTGAAAAGTTCTCCTAGGTCTTCAAGATGAGCTATGAGTATTTCTTAGGGACTGGCCACCCCTAAGAGAAATAACTCTAGCAATTGACCATGGTTAAGGAGAATTAGATAATCACATCCCATGAAATGATCCTTATATGTATAAGGTTACATAACTTCTTGTGATATATAGATCCTGTGTGGATGTCAACAAGTCAATGGTCAAGTGCAAAGACTAGAAGGAATCGTGTGGATATGTATGCCTGAAGAATACCCTCTTTGCTGAGAGGGAGTGTTGAAGTGTGGGCAGCTGTAGAGGATATTCCCTAACTACCCTAAGTAGGTCGGCCCTAACCTAAGGTTGGCCCTAACCTAAGGTCGACCCTAACCTAAGGTCGGCCCTAACCTAAGGTCGGCCCTAACCTAAAGTCGACCCTAACCTACCTAAGGTTGGCCCTAACCTAGGGTGACCTAACTTATATAAATAAGAGGGGAGGCGCCCCTCTTCACACATTGTAACACACATCTGAGGCAGAGTAACTCAGGTTTGAAGCAACAACTAGGAAGCCGAATCTGAGGCAGATTGAGGCCAAGTATGAGGCAAAAATTCGGCCTCCTTTGAGGCAAACCTCTATTGCAGGCTTGAGTGTTTGGAGGCAAAGTAAAGGGCAACCTTAAGCTATAGATGTAAGGCAACAACATTGGCTACATAATAGAGTTTTCTGAACAATAGCAATGGCTACAAAACATAATTTTCTAAACAACAACAACTACAAAACCTTGTGAACAACAACAACTACAAAACAATGAACAACAACAACTACAGGTCCGAGTTTACATTGAGGGCAGATCTGTGGTAGACGCTGAGAGATATCTGAAAAGCAGAGATAGCAGTAAGTGTTATTGTCCCGTAACTTATCTCTTTCTCAAGGAGAAGTATTGTACTGGCATTGTACTTGATTGACTAATATATATCACAGGAAGTTTTGCTGGGTTTTCTTCCTGTTAAAATTAAGCAGCTGCAAGAGCCATTCTCCGGGAGGATGGCAAAGACCCTAGCTGAGATATAGGGCCCCCAGTACAGTCCTGAGGTTCTTGGTCTGGGACCAAGCAGCTAGAGCCATGGCAAAAGACCCTAGTGAGGGCCCCCAATCTATTGCTGGGGTTCTTGCTCAAGGACCAAGCAATTTGATGATATAAGTCCCTAGATGTGTTTTAGGGCCCCTGGATGTGTTCCAGGGAATCCTTGCTCATGCTTGGATTGATCCTTGGTGCATAAGACCCTAGTGTTCTAGCCTTTAGGGCCCCTAGATGTGTTCTGGGGTATCTTGGTCTGGGACCAGGCAGTTTTTCGGTTAAATACCAAGCCGAGATGATGTGTGATCTTCTTCTCTCCCGGGATGGTCCATGAGATCTAGGAGTAGTTAAGAAGAAGGACATGATCACATCATTGACCTTCCTCTTATGCTGGGATGATAAAAGCTTATAAGTTATCATGAGACTCATGTGGACATTTTTCCATTGAAGAAGAACCCCCTTTGACTTTGCATCCCCCTTGCTTGAGCCATGTCCTTCTTAATGTTTATGTGGTGTTGGTCTTTGCTAGCCACTTTGACTTGTTGACTTTCTAATTAATATTTTATGATTAAAATATTAATTATTTAATTTGTTTAATTGTTGGTTTTTAATCTAACCCTAAAATTAGTGCTAATTTGTAAACCCTAACCTACCCACCTAAACTATAAATAAGAGACCTCTCCCCTCACTCTCTCACTTATCATTCTTCCTCCAAAGTTTCTCTTGGTATGAAATTGTTGCTGCAGCTCCTTGTTTCAGTCTTGGTTAGGGTGCAACCTCTTTGATCTCTTTTCCTCTTGATGTTTAGCGGTGCGGCTTCTCTCCTTGTTGCTGGTGTAGGGTGCGACCACCTTGGATCTATTTTCCTCTTGCTGTTTATTAGTGCGACTTCTCTCCTTGTTGCTGGTGTAGGGTGCGGCCACCTTGGATCTGTTTTCCTCTTGCTGCTTTAGGGGTGCAACACTCTCTTGGACAAATCTTTTGCTAGGTTTTGGCTGCGACCCCCTCCTCTCCACTCTTCCTTAGCCTGCCGCTAAGTGTGGTTGTTGATTGTGGTTTTACTGCTGCCGCCCTTTTTTTTTTTCTGGTGCCACCTGTTGTAGCCACGTTCTTCTTTCTTGTAACTTGTGTATGCTGTTTGCTGCTACTATCTCACTATTGTTGCACCTATTTGCCTTTATTGTCCTATCACTATTGTAGAAATTCTGAGGTCCTATGAGGCTGCCACCTAAGGTCTGTCCTTGACCTTAGTATGGCTCTAAGTTTCAACTGTGTGGCTGTCTTTTCTTGCTGTTTTAGGACAACAAACAATCACCAAACTTTCTGCTCAATATTTAATGGTTAAGTGCCCTTTTGAGGTGCCCCTGCAAGTGTTTTCTTTACTCAATGTTAGCACATGCAATATACATCAAAACAAATAACACTACCTCTAGATCTTTAACTTTAAAATGCTGATCTACACTTCTAAGCATGCATAAAATTGACATAGGTATTTTTGGTCAACATGACCCTGGATAAACCCCCCCCGGGGAAAACCAGTTTGGAATATATGTCTATAAATGAGGAGAATAGGTGGTGGAATACATCAAGTACAAAATATAGATGAACCTGTTACAATAACAACTTGTCTCAAGATGAAATACAAGTCCAAACCAAGCAAGTGCGCCCTAGCATGGTGCGCCCCTCAGAAAAGCTACCAAGACCACTGAAATGAAGCCAGGTGCCAACTGGAAGCTTTGATCTGTAAACCCCTCCACAGTACTCTGATACTGATGAGTAGCCTCCCTCTGAAACAAACCTCACTGCAATCTGACAACTCTAAGTACTCCCCACTGATGATGCGCCCTCCTCAGAACTGGAAGCTCCCCACTAAATAACTGAGACCCAAAGCCTACTGGCTATCTCCATGGAAGGGAGCGCCCAAGCTAGCCTCAACATATGAAACCATTCTCATCCTCTTGCTCCTCCTACTTCTCCTCAAGTGAGCATACAAGTGAATGAGCTCCCCTTTGCCCCTTGCGCCCTCCTTTAGGAAGCATAAGGAAACCTAAGATATGGACCGTTGAGATCATCCCATCTCAAGTCTAATCAATGGTTGAGATCACTCAAAAAGAATCTCATCCAAAAACCCACTTTACTTAAGTTTCCATCGTTTCACTTTATGTCTATTAATTCACCCACTTTGTGAATTAATTGTCACTTTAGGCTAAAATGACCAAATTTCACTTTTGATTTAAATCTCATAAGTCAAAGTGAAATTAGACACAAAGTACATAGTACAAGGTACAAAGTACTTCCCTCATGTGTTTAGAAGCTCACAAACACAAGGGGACCACTTTCCAAGGTACCCAAATCTCAACACTCCCTCTTACCGAGGAAAGTGCTCGTCACCACCAATCTCATCCCTATAGTGGACATGGTTGCCTCTTGGCATATACTCGGTGAGTATGGCTGTACCCTGATCACTGAAAGTAGTCTCTGTAACAAATCTGCTCAATCTGCGTGATCTATAAATGGAACTGTCTCTCCACCTATCCAAGATCACCTAGATCTCAACATCACACCAAAGATCTACACCTTGGTCTCCCACCAAGGATTTCCACCTCCTGGCATCTCGCCAACGATCACTACTCTTGGCATCTCACCAAGAGTCACGCTCTTGGCATCTCACCAAGAGTCTCCCCCTCTTGGTATCTCACCAAGAGTCATCAACTTGGCCTCTTGCCAAGTAACTTCCACCTGAAGTGGATCTAAAACCCGATCTGCCCATCTCAGAAGCCAAGTGAGGCTCAAGCCTTCGTGGTGCCCTGTCGCTCCTCCTCATCAATCTCTGATGCTCTGAAACTGTAGTACCAACTCTCTGTCTGTTTGACAAGTCTGAAACTGAAGCTATCCTGGGTGGACCAGTCACCCACTCTGAAGATGTCCAAGGACATTGAGTCAGATCTCCCTCTGAATCACTGCTATGAGTCAGTCGGTCCTCTTCAATTTTGTCTTCCCATCTAATGCTGGATGGTGTAACAACAGACAAAGTAGTCACGAATGCACACTCTCTCGCAAACTTCTCACTGAACTCTATCTCCTCTGCTGTCGCTGCTGACCCATCCTGCCGCTTCTTCTTCTTCTTGGGACATTGTCCTGCATAGTGACGCATCCCTCCACAAGCAAAGTATCTCACTATTCTCATGTCTCTCTTCTGCCCACTGCTACTGCTCTCTCCTCCTTGTGGTGGGGCCCCAAACTTGGGACCCTGTCGACCTCCCCGGTCGGTCTTCTTCTTGCCCTTTGTCCAAAGACCAAGGTCCTCATCACTCGGAACTGACTACTGTTGCTGCTATCCAGAAGCCTCTGCCACTAGTCTAGTCTCCTCCTGGACGAAGTCATCCCACATCCTCTCCCATGTAGGCATAACCTCCCTGGCAACAATGTCGCGAACGAAAGGACCCCAGGGTTTGGTAAAGCTATTCATAACTGTCCTAACCAAAGAGTTAGGGTCCACCACCTCTCCGACGGCTCCAAGCTTGTCTCTGATCTGGGTGTAGCGACGAAGGAATGAAGTAACCGACTCATCCTCGAGCATGCGAATGCCCTTCAGTCGATCATGAAGAACCAACTTTCGGTTCTCAGTAGAGCTCTCATACAACTTGCATAGAGATGCGCACATCTCATATGCATAAGTCTTCCCAGTCAAGTGGGGAATGATATGATCCCTCACTGCATCACAAATGGTCCTCTTTGCCTTGTTGTTCCTCTTCCTAAAATCTGCCAACAAGACGGGGGTTGTAACAGGAAGAACCGGAACAGGCGCCTCAACTATATCCCATAGTTCGAGGTCCTCTAAGACAAAGACGATCCTCGCCTTCCAAGGCGACCAATTGCTAGCCTCGGCTAGCCTATCCTCCACATGCATCTGAGATACTGACATCACTGCCAAACTGCGCTCACTCTGATGCTCCAACTGAAAAGGAACGCTGCCTCGCTTCTGTCAACACAGGTGTGAAAAGAGGCAAGCGAACACCGACCTCACTCCTAGCAATATAGGTGTGAAAAGAGGTCGTAAACTACAACCTCACTCCTGTCCACGCAGGTGTGAGAAGAGGCTGTCCACAAGTGTCAAAAATCAGCCCAACAAATCTGCCCACAAGCTGTCCACAAACTCCGTCAACAAGCTGTCCAAAATCTGCCCTGAACTGTCCACGAAAATGCTCAAAAATCAGCAAGTCTAAGCCACCATTGGATCTGATACCATGTAGAAATTCTGAGGTCCTATGAGGCTGCCACCTAAGGTCTGTCCTTGACCTTAGTATGTCTCTAAGTTTCAACTGTGTGACTATCTTTTCTTGCTGTTTTAGGACAGCAAACAGTCACCAAACTTTCTGCTCAATATTTAATGGTTAAGTGCCCTTTGAGGTGCCCTTGCAAGTGTTTTCTTTACTCAATGTTAGCACATGCAATATACATCAAACCAAATAACACTACCTCTAGATATTTAACTTTAAAATGCTGATCTACACTTCTAAGCATGCATAAAATTGACACAGGTATTTTTGGTCAACATGACCCTGGATAAACCCCCCCGGGGAAAACCAGTTTGGAATATATGTCTATAAATGAGGAGAATAGGTGGTGGAATACAACAAGTACAAAATATAGATGAACCTGTTACAATAGCAACTTGTCTCAAGCTGAAATACAAGTCCAAACCAAGCAAGTGCGCCCTAGCATGGTGCACCCCTCAGAAATGCTGCCAAGACCACTGAAATGAAGCCAGGTGCCCACTGGAAGCTCTGATCTGGAAACCCCTCCACAGTACTCTGATACTAATGAGTAGCCTCCCTCTGAAGTAGACCTCATTGCAATCTGACAACTCTAAGTACTCCCCATAGATGATGCACCCTCCTACCCTAAGACCTCTATGCTATTTTGTTTTGGACAGTTTTTGTTAAGGCTGTAAGTGGCCTTTCTTTTGGACAGTGGTGTCCTTGTTTCAGCCTAGTATTTATTGTTTGGTATGTTGGCTAGTTTTCTGATATTTTCCTTAAGTCCTTGGAAAAACTGTCAACAAGTCCATGATAAGATCTACCCTTGAGGGTTTGATCCATGACTCTTATAGCTTTTTCTGAGCATACAAAAAAGAGGATAACAACAAGCTCATTAGGTAAATCTGTTCTTTGTTTTTGCTAAGGTAATGTTCAGATCCATTGTATTATTTCTGTTATTGGTTTACATCAGAATTTGTGAATATATTGTTGATCCAAAACTACAGTAGTAAATAAAATTAAAAGATATTTCTGTTTCTAGTTTGCCCTTAAATTTCTAACACTTCCCCATGAGTGTTTCCCAGGATAAATACTTGTGCACACTGTGAATGTCTTTCTTCCAATGATTCTTATGCTTCAGTTAAATTTTTTAAAGGTTAAAGAACAGTATTGTTAATTGTTGATAACTACTGTTATCTGTTTAAGTTCAATTTTCAACAGGTATAAGGGCCCTCCTCCAAGTACCTGGCGCTCCTCGTTCTAGGTAGGTATCTCTCTTAATGAAGCAACCGACTCCCCCATTATGTGCACTTGATGGATTAGTGAACATGTTGATTAGGATAATAACCTCCTAGGTAAGTGTGCTATGCTAGCACCCTATCCAAGGTCAAGCATCCACCTAAACTAAGCCCATCCATATGTCCATCGAGGGACTAGGAGACCTAGCGCTCTCCTAGCTAGGTGAGAATACTTTTCGACTAACCTCAAAAGCTAACACCCCCAAAAGCTAACCTTTGGCAACTGAAACAACAACCTCAACAAGGTCACCCCCTCTTTTTGAGAGAATCTTGAAGCAAGAGTAACATCAAGGTCAACTCCCTCTTCTTGAGAGAATCCAACAACCTTGTCACCAGTACTCATCACTGCTCCCATCAATTACAAGTTTGGAATCAATCATTGATTCCACCACCATAGGTTTTGAACATACCTCCAAGTTTGGTCTACCACACCCTACTTCAATGCCAAACGCTCCAAGACAAGAGTACACATATGAAGAATATGTTAAAGTTTGAGTAGCTTCGAAAGATATTATTATTATATTTATATTGTATTTGACCAAGACAAAACCCTAAAGAACATTGTTATATTATATTTGTTAAGTCGGCCCTATTGTGCCTTTGTAAAAGTCGACCCTATTGTGCCTTGACAAGTCAAATGTAAAATAGAAGATTAAAGTGGACAGGTCGGCCCTGACCCAATTCTGGGTAGGCCAACTAGTATTTATAAGAGGCCTAGCGCCTCATTTGGAGACTCACACAACAAGCTCTCTCACACAAGTGCGCAAGTGTGAGAGTGACGCAACTACAAGGAGGACTGACGTAGCTACAAGGAAGAGTGTCTCAGTAAAGGGTTTTGGTTATCTTGGTGAAGGACTATCTTGGTCTAGTGGTGCGCTACTCTGTTCTGGTTAGGGTTTCTGGTGGATCTTCTGTTTTGGTGAGATCTCTCTTGTGAGAGACATTGTACTTGTTGAAGAATCTATATTAAAGAAGCTTTGCTGGGTTTTCTCCTCCACGAGGGTTTCCCAGGATAAATCTTGTGTTACTATGGATGTCTTTCTTTCAGTGATCCTTATGCATGCAATTATTGTTTTAATAGACTAAAGTTAAAGAATACTACACATACTTAACTGCTTAAGAAGAATTTTAACAGAATACAACATGAAAAGTCCACTTGCCATTTTGCTTCTAGAATAGGTGATTTGTCGGGGTTTTAAATCCGATGGATGTTCTTAAGTAAACTTCAGGCTCTTTTATGTTTTGGGCTGTATTAAACATTGGACTTGTTATCCCCATTTTGTGGATAACTAAGGAGATCATGTCTCGAGGCCCTCAGGTTGCAGATATGGAGTGTCGAGAGACTACATGACCAACAATACCCTTTTGCACAGATGGAAAACCCACTCACCACCATAGAGGGTCACAGTTTTGCAGATGGCATCCACTACACCAACTGGCTTTCGGAAGGCAGTGGGCCTTGCTCCCATGACGTACAAGTTAGTATTATGGTGAGCATCATTTCAATATTTAAGCCATTTGATTATCTTAGATTGCTCTAGATTTCATGATATGTGCTTGGACATTATGCCTTTTGCCGTGCTTCACCTTGGTGGTTGACATTGTGCCCCAGTAAGTGGTTTTCCTTGGGGATGGGTTTGCTACTGGGAACTCCCTTAATGAGCCATCGTATCGTTCTAGACCAGACTTACCACTTTCCATCATTGTTCCCCTCCGTTTCCTTATCTCTTGGGATTTTAGGGTGTATTGACCCAAGAAGGGGTTGTCCCTCATTCTATGGGAAGAAGGGGCTAAAGGCCCAGAGGAGTTGATCTTGGGTAAAAGATAAAAGCTTTGTATAAACCTTCCATATGCTTTGCCCAGGGATCACCTAAGAAAGTAATGAAACACTTATTTTTGAATAAAGGGGACCCACAATATAATAAAGAATGCTTAAAAGGTTAGTTGAAGGATAGGAGGTTTCATCACGAGCTGACCTATCACGTCCATGAATATCTAGTGGTATGACATTACCATCATCTGGTCACCAAACCAGGGTAATGGCTCTCAGTTGTATGGCTGAGAGAAAGGGGGTCTCATCACGAGCCAACCTTCTCATTTCCATTAGGTGTTTGTGGGTGACATTGCCACCACCTGGTCACCACGCCAGGGCAGTGACCTTCAACCTCTCCTTATGCTGTATTGAAAGAAAATAATGAAAGAAAGATAAAAGGCAATTGATGGGCTTGGAAAAAGTGCATTGCGGACGAAGGTACCACACACCCTCTACAAAGGCATCTATGAATGAGACACTACGACCCCTTGTATGTCATGAGCCCTATGCCCATTGAGTCTTGACCCCAACCACTTCATCCACTTTACATGGCTTAGAGAGGGATCTCTTGGAAATTCTCCTTGACCTAGGGCAAGATCTACCCAATAGGACACCTTGTCAACCCTCCCATATTCAAGCTTGACAAGCCGCATAATGTCTTTGAGCAATTAATTGTTTGATATATTGATCTCTGATGCACATGCTTACATGGCTTATTTATTGATTGGATTCACTTATCATAATGTTATGACTTGAGATCCTTGGAGGGCGTGCTCATTTGTCTTTGCAGGACCCAGTTGGTGGACAGTTTTGGGAGAACAAGCCTAGCTTGGGCTTCCATGGGGCTACAAGCCCACAGGTTGGATGCGAGGGGCCCGCATGCCAGATGAGAGAGATCAGACTTGGACGACCTTGATGATGACTTGGAAAACCTAGCCCAACCCTTACTTGCCAAACGATTTTCCCAAGAGGGGCAAAATGTTCCACTTTTGAGCTTGACCTCATGATTTTGGGGCTCGGGCATGGTGGTGAGGTGCCACTCTTTTGACACATGGACGTTTGAGGAGGAGAAGGGTCTTCACCATGATGAGAGTGCTTAGATGCTTGACATGTGGCCTTTGGAGGCCTATCCATTATTCTCCAACACCAACGACTTCCTCAAAGTGGCAAAACATCCCCTCAGGGGGTGATGTCCTCCTAAATTAGGGTTTTATTTGTGCAAAAGTGAAATTTTAAAGGAATTGTTTAGTATTATTTTGTAAAAAGGGGCAAGATTAGGGTTGTTGACCCCTAATCTTGTGTTTTACCCTAAAGTATGTGGACAAACTATGTTAGCTACATTTTGTATAAATAGAGATCATAAGATCTCATTTTAAACATAACTCTCCCTCTTGTGAGAGGCCTTGGTCTGAAATTTGCACTACACTTGGCTCTTTTCATCTCTTGTGCACTTGTTTATGGTTATCTATTGGTGAATGGTTGATGGAAGTCTAGCGCTAGCTTTGGATGATGCTTTCTAGATCTTGTGGTGGATTATCTTGGCATTTCTCTTTATCTTGGTATGGTTTTCTACTATTTTGCTATCATTTTTTCAAGTCAAGTATTGTTATGCTAGGAGCTAGGTGGGAAGTATAAGGGCATACACCCCCACCACAATCTTCATCATTTTATTGCTTCATCTCATTTATTATACAAGGGTTTGCTAAGAGAAGTATAAGGGCATACACCCTCTTAGCCTAAACCCTAGCTAGAGAAACTTGTCTTGGGAAGTAAAAGGGCTTACACCCCTGAGGAGGTAGCTTCTCTAGCTCTTGTTTATTTGACTCCATTAACCCAATAGTAAAGGCACTAGTCATATTTTCTTGCATTGGAGATATAAAATAATTGCCTTGGGAAACACAATTTTTGATCTTTTGAAAGGTTTCTTGCTTGAAGTTGGTTTGCCTCATTGAGAAGAGTCTTCCCTTACTAAGGCATCCCCTCTCTCCTATTACTTTGCTTGCTGTTTCAAAATTTAACCTACAGCCATCAGGACTTCATAACCCTAGCTATTAACACCCTCATAACTCCTAAACTAACCCTAGCCTAACTCTTAAACTTTGCTCATTTACTCTACCAACTAGGGCGCATCTTTTGAGCTAGTTCTTGGTACTTTTCCATGGTTGATTTTGCTGCTGCATGCCACTGAATGCTACAGCCATAAGGCTGCAATTTTCTGCAGAAAACACATGTTTACAACAACCATCTTCTTTAGCTTCCTAAGTGCCATCTTTTAGCCTATATTCATTGCTAATATTGATGTTGATTTACTTGACTAGTTTAGATCTTTGTATGCCGATTTAGATGCTTTATTTGCTGATATAAACTGTCATTTACTGCTGCAAATTAGCGACAACAAGCTTAACTTGTTGATCCAACTAATATATATCATTGCAAAGTGTGTTTACTTGTGTCTCGGGCAGGTACAATCATCTGGAGAAGTACTATACCTGTTGGACAAACAATTATTTGACTTGCAAGGCATCTTTTCCCACCTTTCATCCCACTTAGACTTGACCTGTAGGGGCTTCACTTCCATCCATCTCCATCTCCATCTCAATCCCCCTAGGGTCACTGAGATCGCCTCCCTAGAGTGACCTAGTCACCCTTGAAGTGCGTGACCTACATCGAGGTGACATTGGGTGCAGGATTCCAAAGTTGTAGCACTTGCTTTGTGGTTGGGTCGGGCTTTGCCCAACCTACAACTTGCGCTATAACATGACTATTATACTATCTTAGGACATTAGTTCACCCGTTGATTATGTAAGGTAGATTTCAAAATAGTTCTCATTTTGTAATATTTTGGTTCCTTATCAAATTGGATGTATTTAGATTTAACTAAATAATATATACATATTTATATAAAAAAACAAATTCTTTTTGTTCTGGTTAAATACAAAGCATTTTTTTCATTGGTTAGCTACTAGTATTGGATTAGGGTTTTGTTTTAAGCGCAAGGGACACATGTTACAGTGTATTATTTTTCTTTGATATCACCACTTTGGGATGAAGAGGGATTGCTAATGGTTAATAATTAGATGAGCTTCACTCTAATAGATGAAGTTGATCTTACCTGAAGAACAAAAGACAAATGAGCATTTAGTTCTTTGGTTCAGGTTTAGGGTTAACTCATTAAAATGGATATTGTAGGGTTACATCTTCTTGCTGATTTTTTTTTACAATTCTAATATTGCTAATAGCTTCCTTACACACTTAATTATTCATACCATTGCATCTAGATTTTTGTTTACGATGTTTGAAAGGAAAAACATAATTGTAGGACAATGCATGATTAAGAGTCACAGGGTTTTTAATTTATTTAGAGTTTTCACTTGTCTATGCATTATTACATTTATAGTTTCCATTTTCTGTGCTAAATATGATCAAGAATTTAATAATCTAATTACATTTTAGTCATACAGTGATATCTTTTTTCTCAATGGAATACACATCCTGGGAAACACTCCAGGTACTTCCCCTCATTTTGAGGATGGTACGAGAGTTAAACCGACCGGTTGCATTTTTGACAACCTAATCTGGTGTGTTATCGTAGGATTTGTACTTTGTGCAAAGCCCTCCACAAGATCCCCAAATCTTGCGTAACTATGGAAAAACCTACCACTGTCACCTAAGTAGGGACTTCCCTCGTTTTAGTGATGGAAGAGGTCCACCACAAGGGAGGCTTCCCTGGTGATGACCTCAAGGGATCAAATAGCAAGTTTAGTAACCAAGCCTACTGCCCCTTATCTTGATCATCGGATGATTGGTCTAGGTCAAGGGAAAGAAGAGGTTTGAAGATGATTTGGTACCTGCCCGGAACAAGAACACTTTGCAGTGTATATATAACAATTTCCAAGTCAAAGTATGCAATAATTACCTCTTCTAGACACTAGACAAGTTAGATTGCTATGGCTGTTGCAAATTGCAGCTGTAAAACAATCATATAACAACAATAAGTAATTTTTAACAACATCAATAAATAATGCTCAAAAATACCACAATTGACCATGGAATTTAAGCATACATCCAATAAAACATTATCCAATTGTTAAAGGTAATTTCTGAATGAGTTAAGCCACCAAAAGATTAGTGTATGCAGCGAATTAATGTAACTTAGATGGCTGTAGCAAACCCTTTATAACAACAACAAATTATTTAGTGAGTTTGCCAATATTAGTGTTAGTATCGTTAGTAGAATGCTTGAGAGTTTTGAGAGAGCGAGTTCATCAATCGATTCACCATGAGAATGCTTTAAGACTAGTGCCTTTAAGGGTTATGGAGTCTTTCAAATGCAACTAAGCTTGGAGGTTGGTCTACTTGAAACCAAGAGGTAGGATCTAAACCCTAAGGTGCAAGCACATTTGGGCCTTAGGTTTTAGATCTTGAGGGGAAGACTTCTAGGGTGCAAGCACATTTGGGCCCTAGAAGTTGTTCCTCCCTTCTTGTAGCTTCAACTAGCACTTTAGGGCTTTAGGGTACTGACCAATTAACCAAGGACAATTAACCAATTTTAGACGAATATCACCTTGTGAGAGGAATAAGCACTTATGTTCCTCTCTTAGGGTTTTAATAAACAAGATTCCTTGCAACAAATAACAATTTCACCATAAACATTAATCAGTGTTGTATATCTCTTCGATATATCACCGATATTTCGATAAATTCCGAGTTAAACCCTTGTTCGATATATCTGAAATATTCTGAGATATTTCGTGTTAGACCCCTGTCTTGCGACATTTTTCGAGATATTCCAATATTTTCCGCCGATGTCACCTAGAAGTTACATTCTAGACCCTCGCCGATACTTTCCTTGAGACAAGATATACATCATTGACATTAATAGCATACATAATGATTGCAAAAATATTCATACTTCATCCAAGAAACCAAGAGAATGTAACCCTAATTGCAGAAATATCCATCCAAAATCAGCAAATTTGTCCACAAGAGACCTTTCCAAGCATAACGCATGAGAGAGAAGAGCTAGTTGCCCATAAAGTGCGAAAATTTCAGATGTGTTACCCACAAAGGTGAGTGAAAGATGATCATGAAAATGAAAATGAGGGTAGCCTTCTTATATGAGGCTACCCTAACACATTTGTCCACATAAAATGTCAACAACAAATTAGAAGTGGGGCCGAACCCTCATTTAACCTTTTACAAAATTCTAAAGTGCAAAAATAAATCAAATAGCCCACACGCGTGAGACGTCAAGGCTAGGTAGGGTGACGTCAAGCCTCCAAAGGCCATGTTGCATCCTCCAAGGTGAAGCAATGTCAAGAGAGGTGTCTCTTCATCCAAGGTCATGCCAAATCATCTCCGGTACCCATCCATACATCAAACCCTAACAATGTCCAACCCTAGAAGGTGACGTCAAGGGCCTCTAGGTGCTGTGTTCAAGGAGAGGAGGGCTGCATCTCATCTCTGAATAATTCCCGAGTCATTGTTGTTGCAAGGTCCTGCATCCTGTGTGTAAATAGGCCCTGGGGTACTCTGGCCAGCCTGTGGGGCTTCCAACCCATATATGTGCCATCATGACTGAATCTGCTCAAACCAAGTCCATCTGTCCATCGTCCAGGGTTTCGAGGATGTGAGAGCCAATATCTGAGGGTGGTGAGTCATTGGATGACCCACTGCTCTCCATCACATGTGCCAAAAGTCCTGCAAATAGAGCACAACGTTCTGGGACAAGCCCAAGATGTCCCTCAAAGTGTTGGATTTTCCTTATTTACAGAGCATTAGTGTTACTAGTGTTCTTTTACTTCGTTACCATTAACATATATATCATGTACTGAGCAGTAGCAACATAAACAAGAGACAAAAAATAACACAAGATTTATCCCGGGAAAACCCCAAATGGGGGAAAAAAACCCAGCAACCTTTCTTAGATAGATTCTGTTCACAAAGCAAGTCTAATCAGATAAACCCTAGCACAAGTGCTAGCTTAACTAGAAATACCACCCCTGTTGCAACAACAACACCATACAAAGGTAGTGCACCTCCTCAAGGAGTAGCGCACAAGAGAGAGATACCAAAAGACTGAGCAATAATAAACTATGCAGCTGTAGCTACTGCGTCACCTCCTCTAAACTGGCGCCTTGCTTCTGTGTCGCTGGGAGAGTGTGAGTGAGTGAACAAATGAGCTAAGGCGCCTCCTTATTTATAGTCTTCCCGTCCTTCTAGCCGAGCCGACTTCTCTTCTGGGAAGGTGTCTTTTCATTATACTTTATTCTTCTTGGCTGACTTCTCTTCTAGGGTATTTCAACATCTATCCAATGGATCTCTTGCTTCCAGAATCTTCTCTGCATCTAAGAAAGGTCATCTAGGAGGGAAAGATCATCCCGCAACTACCAAAACATCAACACTCCCTCTTAGATAGGGAGGCATCTTTCACAATGTCTTCATCTGGTAATCCACTGACTACTCTGTAATCTGCTAGTAGACACACGACTGCTACAATGAATCGGTAGCTCGAATCATCAGGCACAATCTCTACGATCAAACGGTAGCACACACAACTACATCTAAATGATCTGGTAATCTCCATGACAATCAACTAGTAGCACACAACTACTACAATGTCATCCAATAGATCACAACTGCTGCCAAGTAGTACACAACTACTGTCCAGTGACACACAGTCACTGCCAGTGGAACACATCCACTGTAGTAGCACACAACTACTGTCCGAAGTCACACAGCCTTTGCCAGTGGAACACATCCACTAAAGTAGCACACAACTATTGTCAAGAGACACACAGTCTTCGCCAGTGGTACAAAACCACCGAAGTAGCACACAACTATTGTCCGGAGTCACACAACCTCCTCCAGTGGAACACATCCACCGTAGTAGCACACAGCTACTGTCCAGAGACACACAGTCTCTGCCATAGTCTTATGACTATGTGTGTGATGTTTCTTCTCTCAGCAGGTCCGACAATGCATTACCCCCTCAGTCACCTCATGTGACTGATCCAGGGAACCCTTGGCTAGAGGGGTTAGTCAACATGAGAAGAAACAACACACCTCCCTCTTAACGAGGGTGAATATTTGACAACATTCCAAGCTTGTCCTTGAAGTACTTATACTTCACTCTTGACAAGGGCTTGGTGAGAATGTCCGCTATCTGCTCATTCGTGGATATGTACTAGAGCTCCACAACTCCTCTCTGCACCATGTCTCGGATGTAATGATATTTGATCTCTATATGCTTAGACCTGTCATGGAATACATGGTTCTCGGTAATCTTTACGCAACTTTGATTGTCACAATGTATCAAAGTTGTCTCCAATTCTAGATCAAATATCTCGGCTAGCAACTTCTGGAGCCACACTGCTTCACGGCTAGCAACTTCTGGATATACTCTGCTTTTGATGTACCGAGTGCCACTAATGACTGCTTCCTGCTCAACCATGAGATCATGCCTGATCCCAGACTGAAACAACATTCGTAAGTACTCTTCCGATCCACTGCACTCCCTGCTCAGTCATAATTTGTATATCCCTGCAGCTTCACATCTCCACCTGAGACATATGTCAATCCATATCCAACCGTACCACAAAGGTACCTCAACATATGCTTTGCTGCCATCCATTGTACTTATCTAGGTTCAACCATGTGTTGACTCAAAGTATTCACTGTAAAGCATATGTTTTGCCTGGTGTTAACCATGTACATTAAGGATCCAATCAACTATCTATACATTGTGGGATTCACCAAATTTGAAGATTTGTCACTCAAGAGCTACATATTTATCGTCATAGGTGTGGTCATGGACTTGCAGTCCATCATCCTCAATTTCTTCAGGATCTCAACAATATATTTTCCTTGGCTAAGAAAAATCTCATCTGATCTCTACCATACCTCCAATCCCAAAAAGTAATGAATCAGACCTAGATCCTTCATCTCGAACTCTGAAGCGAGCTCCCTCTTACACCCATCGATGAGCTTCTCGTTCCTTGTCAGAAATAGATCATCTACATATAGAACCAAGATCAATGGGCATCGATCCTCAACCTTATAGTAGAGGTTAAGATCTGCCTCAATCTTGGTAAATCCCAAGCTCATCAAATATCCATTTATCCTGGCATACCATGCCCTGGGTGCTTGCTTCAGTCCGTACAAGGCCTTCTTCAGTATGCACACATGGGACTTCTTCCCATGTATCACAAAGCCTTGTGGTTGTTCTATGTACACTTCTTTCTCTATTACACCATTCAAGAAAGCGGTCTTGACGTCCATCTTGTGTAATTTCTATCCCATTGCAGAAGCAATCGCAATGATTGATCTAATGGAAGTGTATTTTGCTACAGGGGCAAAAGTTTCTTCATAGTCTTCTCCCTCTTTCTGGGAGAACCCTCTAGCCACAAACCTTGCCTTGTACTTCTCTATGTTGCTGTCTGCAGCATGCTTGATCTTGTAGATCCATTTGGAAGTCACAACCAACTTCCCTTCTGGTCTCGGAATGACCTCCCATACATCATTCTTCATGATGGACCGATACTCCTCCATCATGGCATCCTTCCATTCTGGCTTCTTAGCAGCTTCTTCAAAAGTGGAAGGTTCTGAATCAATGATGTTGCTCATTAGTGCCACATAGCTCGAAAACTTATGTGGTCTCTTGCTCTCTCTAAAGGAGCCTTTGGGAGCTGCATGTCCTTCAGCTTCCCGCAAGGTGTTCCGAAGCCAAGATGGTCTTTTCCTGGTAGCCACAGCTTCTTCAGGTAGATCTATAGGTCTTTCTGACTCTACCATATCATCCTGGACTTCTGGGATGGTTTCTTCAGGTGTAGAGTCTACCATGACTACATCTTTGGAGGCCTCTTGCTCTATTTGGTCCTCATCCATGTGAGATTCCCTTGATCTTCTGAAGGCTTCATCTTTGTCAAATGTTACATCCTGGCTGATCTCGATCTGTCTCTGCCCTGGAATGTAAATTCTATAGGCCTTCGAGGTCTCACTGTATCCAACAAATGTGCCCTTCTTTCCTGAAGGTTCTAATTTTGTTCTCTTTTCCTTGCGAACATGTATAAATACTGGACAACCAAAAATCCTCAAGTGACTAACTTCTGGCTTCTTTCTGGTGAACACCTCTTCAAGTGTCTTGTTCCCCAATATCTTATGAGGGCTTATGTTCTGCACGTATACAGTTGTACTGGATGCTTTTGCCCATAAGTGCATGGGTAGGCCCTGGTCATGTATCATTGCTTTTGCTGCTCCTATTATGGATCTATTCTTTCTTTCTGCAACCCCATTCTGTTGGGGGTTGTAGGGAGTTGTAAGCTCCCTCTTAATCCTTGCCTCTTGGCAAAAGTCTTTAAACTCCTTTGAGGTGTACTCACCTCCATTGTCAGATCTCAAAACATTAATCTTCCTCTTAGAGAGATTCTCAACTAGGGCCTTGAACTCTTGAAACCTGTTAAAGACTTCATCTTTTGTTTTCAAGAAGTAGATCCATGTCTTCTTAGAATAGTCGTTTATGAACAACACATAGTATACAAAGTTGCCAAGTGATGGCACCGTCATGTGTCCGCATACGTCGGAGTGTATGATGTCCAAAATACCTTTGGATTTGCTATCACTGCTTGTAAAACTTCCCTTGACATTCTTGCCAAGTGCACAACCTTTGCATACTCCGTCATGGTCTATCTGGAATCTAATAGACCTGTAACCATTTTGCTCAAAACTAGAATGCTTTATAGTTCAAGTGAGCAAGCCTTCGGTGCCATAGTTCACTGGAACTAACACTATTGTGTACAAGGGCTTGTTCTTGGTGTCCCTTCAACTTATACAGTCCTCCCTCTCAGACACCAATCACAGTGGCTTTATTTATGCTTGACTTCTTGAGCCATAGAAGGACTTTGCCATCCACAAAAGCTACTCTAAAGCCTTTATGTTCTAAAGTTGAAATAGATAGAAGATTCTTCTTTAAGCCTTGCACAAATAGTATATATTTAATTGAAAGAGGGTTACCTGAATCAAGTTGTAAGGAGGCTTCTCCAATGCCTTTGATTGCATACTTGGAATTGTCTCCAAGCACCACTTGAAGTGAAGAGTCCTTTTCTGTTAATTTTGATAGAGAGTTTTTGAATCCGGTCATATGCTTGGAAGCACCGCTATCTATGAGCCAAGTATCGCTTCCTTGAGTGATGGTTCCGGTGAGTGCTGAAATGAATACAAATTCTTCATCTTTGGGCTTGTGTTCTTCAGCATCAGCTGCATGTGCATGGTGCTTCTTCTTCTTTTCCTTCTCATGTTTGTGAGGACATTGTGCTGCATAATGTCCCATCTTCCTGCAATTGAAGCATTGAACCTTTGACATATCCCTCTTACGACGTGGCTTCATAGAATTTCTTGGACTACCTTCTTCGCTTTCCTTTCTCTTCTTCACTTGTGCTGCAAGTGCTTGGTTTTCCTCATCATCTACCTTTTATTTCTTGGATATCAATCTAGATTCCTCTTGAGAGCAATCTGCCCATAACTTGTCAAACTTGGGTAACTTCCTTCTTACACAAATTCCTTGGACAAATGGGCCCCAAGAGGGAGGGAAACCATTTAGCGTAGTGGTTACTAGTTCAACATATTCTACTGGATCTCCAATGGCTGCTAACTGGTCTTTGATCTGTGAGATCCTTGTAAAGAAGTTGACTATCGTCTCTGACTTGTTCATGGTCACATTTCTGAGTTGATGCTGTAGGGTAAGCTTCTGACTGGTGTTCTTGCTTTCATAGAGTCTGGTTAGGGCATCAAACATCTCCTTTGTAGTTTTTAGTTCTAATACATTGGGTATTAGGTGATCCTTGATTGAGTCTGTCAAGGTCCTCTTGGCCTTGACCTCATTCTTCTTGAACTTTGCCTTTGCTTTTTCATC
Organism: Picea mariana; assembly: GCA_032191745.1. NCBI lineage: Eukaryota > Viridiplantae > Streptophyta > Pinopsida > Pinales > Pinaceae > Picea > Picea mariana. The sequence continues at coordinate 31,976 of JASDQU010739167.1, forward strand.
TTCGAGTTCTAGAAACATCTTCTTGACGTGATCCAATAATTCATTCTCTTCTAGAATGAGTTGTATTCTATGCTTCTAGGATATGAAGTTATCTGCTCCATCCAATCTATCTTCAACTCTCATATTGGTTGACATTTTCGCCGATAGAAACCCTAGCACTAAAAAACCTTGATTTTTCAAACTTCACCAAACTGCACGCTGAGGGTTTCAGGGGGTGCGCTAGGTTAGGGGGCATTGTTTTGTGAAGGAATTATTCCCAACGTCTTTGGGATAATGCTCAACGAGCTTGACAAAGTATTGCCACTGCAAGGTGCCGCCGTAGTGATCTTTCCTTCTAGTGGTCAAACTGTTACGAAGGTAACCTGGCTCTGATACCATGTTGGATTTTCCTTATTTACAGAGCATTAATGTTACTAGTGTTCTTTTACTTCATTACCATTAGCATATATATCATGTACTGAGCAATAGCAACATAAACAAGAGACAAAAAAGAACACGACTTTTATCTTGGGAAAATCCCAAATGGGGGAAAAAAACCCAACAACCTTTCTTAGATAGATTCCATTCACAAAGCAAGTCCAATCAGATAAACCCTAGCACAAGTGCTAGTTTAACCAAAAATACCACCCCAATTGCAACAACAACACCATACAAAGGTAGCGCACCTCCTCAAGGAGTAGTGCACATGAGAGAGATACCAAAAGAATGAGCAATAATAAACTGTGTAGCTGCAGCTACTGCGTCACCTCCTCCAAACTTACGCCTTGCTTCTATGTAGCTAGGAGAGTGTGAGTGAGTGAACAAAAGAGCTAAGGCGCCTCCTTATTTATAGTCTTCCTTTCCTTCTAGCTGGGCCGACTTCTCTTCTGGGAAGGTGTCTTTTCATTATACTTTATTCTTTTGGGTCGACTTCTCTTCTAGGGTATTTCAACATCTATCCAATGGATCTCTTGCTTCCAGAATCTTTTCCACATCTAAGAAAGGTCATCTAAGAGGGAAAGATCCTCCTGCAGCTACCACAACATCAACACAAAGAACCATGTCAGGGCCATTCAAAACAAATCAAAGTATAAAACATGGTTAGCCAAAGTTCATAAGAAACATTAGTCCTTAAAACATGAAAAGTAAGCTACAACTTAGGATATAAGCCATGTAAGAAAATTCACCTCAGTATCCCCTTCAAGCATCACACCATCTCAGGACCCCATGTGAGTTACCAAGTTTAAGTATGGGAGGGCCTTCATCCAACCCTATTAGGTGTGCCACCAAAAGAGGAAATAAAATAACCCAGGTAGAGGGATAGGTCCCAAGGGTGACAAGGCAAAGTAAAAACTCTTCAAGAGTAAGTGTTATAGTGATATGGTTTTAGGGCTTACTTCATGGCTCATGGTGTCATTGAATCCATTTCTATGAGCGCCTTTGTGGAGGGTGCGCTTGCTCTTGAGTTACCCCATATTTACGTGCTATTTTTTCCAATCCCCCTTATCTGCCTTTTTTATAAGTCCTGCTTTATTATATTTGCAAGTTCCCTTTGTAAGGTTTCAAGTCATTAGCATTGCCTTTTTTGGACCGGGGTGAGCACTAAAAGAGTAGAGCTCAAGTTTGGATTGGCTTTTGTTAGTCCTCTTTGCTACCATTCCTTTCTTTCTTTGGCATCATTTTCTTATTCTTTTCATAGAAGCTGCGAAACAACCTTTGGGCGTTCAACCCCTCTTCTCATGAGAGAATGGACCATGACCCATTGCCGAAGTTTAGTGCACTATGAGAGGTTCCAGGATGGAAAGTGTTAAGTATGGTGGGGAACGGAACGTTACCCTTGTGAGGGCCCTCCAATTGTACCCCTTTTCCCTAGGCGGTGACAACATGAGACTAGGGCATAGAAACTGATCACCAAGGTGAAACAAGGCTATTGACACAATTTTCCAAACCAGTGATCTATTATCCAACTTCAACCAAAGGTCCTCATCCACATGCCCGGTAAATTAAGCACAACACTTTGCATAAAAGGACTAACATACCTCATGGTGACGATGGCTTACCATCTCCCATACTTGGGGTTGCTTGAATGTGATGAGCCTTGGTTGATTTGTGGCTGTAAAGGTGAATGAGGGGGGCTGCTGGGCTGCCATCTGTGGGCATGTCGATCATCATCATGGTTGGGATCATGTTCGTCCTTGCGGGCCATGAGACACGATCTCTTCTAGTTACCCCTAGGCAGGGGGGGGTAACACGATGGGGACATCAAGTGAGGCATGCCAATATCTTCTTCAATATATATGGCTGGGGACTTGACCCCGTGACCTCACGTTTGTAATTCACAACCCTCAACCACTCGAGCTAACCCATCTGGCTAAAGTAAGAGTGATATATCATATATATGTATAATTTTCCTGCTAAGACTGATATATTTGTATGCATTTTCCTGCTAAGACTGATATATTTGTATGCATTTTCCTGCTTTAACTCAACTAGAATAACTTTTGGCTTTCTTCTTGGCCTAGGGAAGGTAAATATTATACATAGTTAAGAAGATTTAACATGTTCTTTCTGTCATTTTCAATAACACTAATAATCCTAGAGATAGTCAATTTTAGCAACATGGGTGCTCTGATACCACTTGTAACAACCTCAGCACAACCTATTGTCCCGGGTTTGTTACAGTGAAAGTTCACAATTTTTTCTTCTTTAAAGCAACAAACTATTTAACTACAATTATCTTTTCAAACAATTATAGAAATGCTAGATACATTTTATAACCTTAATAACAATGGAAGCAATAATTCATCAAACTGACCTGTATCCAATTTCCTTGAGAAGTCCACTTCCTGGTGCAAATTAGGCATTCTACAGCTGGTGCAGCTCGTGAGTGCTTTTCCTCCCAACCAACTTAAGGCCAATGATGCTGTCAATACCCTTGTGCTAGGATCTCAAGCTCAAGACCAGAGAACTACAGGGTTTCTCACAATCCTCAACAGAAAGTATGCCAATGTTGACCAAACCATGGGCAAGCCATGGACCTCCTATTGGTGGATGAAGTCTCTGGTGCAACAGTGAACACCTCCTTTTAGGGCTGTAGTGAGACAAGGGAAAGACACCCTCCCTTGGGTAAGGTGCGCACAACTCCAATAGGCCTAAAGTGCTCTAACAACTACTAGGACTAGGATGACCACCTCTCTTAGGCTCCGTTGTATCGATCTCCATCTACCCACCAATGGAAATGGAAAGTCCCTCTCTCCTAGTCATGGTTTCCCAAGGGTCACTAATTCCGAGGAAAAACTCCACATAACACAATTCCCAACAATCCAGCACAAGTATTCCCTTTCACGCACAAGGGCTAACCCCCCAACAAGTGCTATCCCTCTTCTTAAAATAGGCCTAGAAGTAGTCCGGGTTAGGTCTAAAGATCATGTCTCATGGTGACTATTATTGCACAGGTTGTAGGTTGGGCAAAGCTCGACCCAAACCACAAGATGGCGACAACTAAGAGAGCACCTACCCAGTGTCACCTTAGATAGGTGTTCCCGTCACTTTAGAGGTGAAGTGGTCACCTCAAAGGGGGAATCCCGGTGACCCTAGGGGGAAATGAGATGGAAAGTGAGATGTATGAGTGGATGCCCCTATAGGTCAAGTTACTAAGTGCGGAAAATGGCTTAGATGACTTGTCTCCGGGTGGTTTAAGGTTGCCAAGTCTTTGGGTATTTGCGGAAAGTGTTTGTACCTGCCCGAGACACAAGAAAACCCAAGAATGCAAGTTATATATTAGGTGGACAAGCAAGTTAAGCTTGCTGTCCCTAGTTGCAGCAGTAAACAGAAATATATATCAGCAATGAAATCAAGTAACTACTGCGGATTTAACCATCAAAATTGTCAAATAATTATTGGACAATGAAGCACTAAACCAATAGATAACTTTCCAATATTCAAGCACAAACTTTGATAGTGGAAGAGGGCTGCTAGATAGTGTTTTCAGAGAATTATTGTAGCAGCTTTATGGCTGTAACAAACAATTGCTACAGCAGCAAGATTCAACCACCAAAGATCACAAGTAAACCACCCAAAAGATGCACAATGATTAATAGATTATTATGGCAGCTTCATAGCAATTTTTGACGGATGAATAGTGAGTAATAGAAAGAAGTTAAATGAATTTGCTGCAGCCCTAATGGCTGTAGTATAAAGTTTATAACAGCAATAGGATATCCTTGACCAATCAAAACGTCCTTGTGGCCTTAGCAAGTTTAGAGCACATAGAATAGATTCCAATTTAGACAATCTCAAAATCTCGTGTTTTCACGTGTACCGACGCAATGATTTTATTTCTCCAATGCAAAGAAGATTATTGCCTTTAACTATTGGGTTGTGGAGTCTCAAAATTAAAGAGCTAGGTGAGCTACTTCCTTGGGGGTGTAAGCCTTTTTACTCCCCAAGGCAAGCTAAGCTAGCTAGGAAAAACCCTAGGAGGGTGTAAACCCTTTTACTCCTCCTAGTATTTCCTTATGCAACAAAGTATTTCAAGACAATTACAATGGACTTAGTGGGGTTGTGTGCACTTATACTCCCCAAAAGCTTAAGCAAATTAACCTTGAAACCAAGAAAAGAAGCAATAGCAACAAAGATTCCTTACCTAGTCCAAGCATTAACAAGATAAACTTGTTTTTAACCAAGAAAAGCCACCATAAAGCAAGAAATAGTCCTCCACTAAAGATAGCGCATCATCCATCCATCCAATAGCCCAAGTAAAACCATTACAAGAGAGTGGCAACCAAGAGACAATGAGAAATGTCCAAATAGGGTGCAAATTTCAGCCAAGTATCCTTCTCCACATGGGAGAGCTATGTTAAAATAAAATAGAGTTCATCTCTACTTATACAAAATGTCCTCAAGTATGTTTGTCCACATAATTTTAGGGTAAACCACAAAATAGGGGTCAATAGCCCTAATCTTGCCCCTTTACACAAATAATATTAAATAATTCATTTAAATTTCACTTTTGCACAATAGAAACCCTAAAAATAAGATGATGTCACCCCTTTAGGGGAATGTTTTGACACTCTTCCAAGTCGTTGGAGAAGGAGAAGGAGGTCATTGGGGCCCCTTGAGCCTCCTCATCATGCACCAAAGTCTCTCCATGCCTCCTTCGGTCAAATCATGCCAAGTGTCAATGAGCAACTCCATCACCACCAAAACCCTAGCCCCTCTATGACGTCAAGCCTAAAAAATGTGACGTATTGCCCCTCCTAGGCAAGTCGTTTTGCATGTGAGGGCATGGTGAGGTCATCCAAGGTGTCTTCTAGGCCTCCAAAGGCATGTCTCTGTGATCCGGTGCGCGGGCCCTAGGCATCCAACCTGTGGGCTTCTTGCCCCATGGAAGCCCAAGCTAGGCTTGTTCTCCCAAAACTAGCCACCAAGCAAGGCCCTGCAAAACAAAAAGGTACTCCCTCCAAAGATCTCAAGTCAAAGATATCATGACAAGTGTGAACCACATCTAATAAACAAGGCACCTAAGCATGTGCATCAAAACTACCTCATCAAATTAAACAAATGCTCAAAGACCCTATACAACTGACCAAGTTTAAGTATGGGAGGGGTGTCATAAAAGTCCTATTGGGTAGACCAAAACCCTCAAGTAGGGAATGCTCCCAAGGATGGCCTTTCAAGGTTATGTAATGGATGATGAGGTGGAAAGGGATTTAGACTGCATAGGTCAATGATTTTCATGACATACAAGGGCTTGTATTATCTCATTTATGGATGCCTTGTTAGAGGGTGTGTGGCACCTTCGTTTGCGATGCACTTTTTCCAAGCCCATCTTCTTGCCGTTCTTTCTTCTTAGCTCTTTCTTTCTCTTTATATTTCTTTCATGTTTTAAGGAACAAGTTGAAGGCCACTGTCTTGGCTTGGTGTTCAGATAACGACAGTGTCATTCACAAATACCTCGCGAAATGGAGAAGGTTGGCTCGTGATGAGACCCCCTTTCTCTCAATTGTGTAACTGAGAACCACTACCTTGGATTGGTGACCTGATGATGGTAATGTCATACTGCTAAATACCCATGATCATGATAGGCCGGCTCGTGATGAGACCTCCCATCCTCCAACTAACCCCTTGAGCATTCACTATCATTTATTTTTGTAGGTCCCCCATTTCTTATAGAGAAGCGTTTCATTGCTTTCTCGGGGATCCCTAGGCGAAGCATCTGGAAGGTCTATATTTAGGCTTTTATCTTTTTAGCCAACAACAATCCTTGTGGGCCTTTGGGTCCTTCTTCCCATGAAATGAGGTACATGCCCTACCTGGGTCACTAAAGCCCAAGGGCCTAGAAGAGGGAAATATGATGGGAATGTAATGAGCGGAAAGTGGTAAGTATGGTCGGGAATGGTACGACAACCCCTCAAGGGACCGACAGTCACAAACCTTCCCCAAAGGTTGGCCACTTACTAGGAATTCTATGACACTCACCAAAGTGAAACAAGGTCAAAAGCATAATCAAAAGCAACTTAAATACAACATGTTTAAATGCCTCAAATATTAGGGTGATTACCTGCCACAATACCTGACTTGTACCGCATGGAGCAAGACCCATCTACCTCCTAGAAACTAGCTGGTGTGGTGGATGCGCTGACAATGGATCAAAAAGTGGTGATAGAGCGGGCTTCCATATGTGCAAGTGGACATTGCTAGTCATGTGGTCTCTCGACACTCCATATCTGCAACCTGAGGGCCTCAAGACATCATCTCCTTAGTCATCCCACAAAATGGGGATAGCAGTGATTACTCCCAGGGTCACATCATTAGACCTAGAGCTAGAAACCATAAAAAGGTATTTCACATAAATAAAGCACTATAATCATATAAATTTACCTCAATCCCATACCCAAGGTATCCTAATGTCTCAACAAGGGTATTGAGCAAGTGATCCCATTCCTTGAGAGTGCATTGTCCTCAACAACCGATAATCAACTTATTGAGGGGCAGTAGCTTGAATGGTTGGGCAATGGGAGGTAAGTTTCACCCTCTCCCCACCTGGGTTCAAATCCCCAATGAAATAATAGTGGCTCGTTATGTCTTTGTTAAAAGGCTAGGGACTCCCATTTGGGAAATCTCAGCGCTAGGTTGAAGCTTGAGTTTCTTGTTAGTTGTGGCTTGCGGGTTGTTGGACCTAGCCTAGGGTTTACAGTGGCAGTCGGTCGGATTTCAACTTGGGTCTTGCATAGTTAATCCCTGCCAGTTACCGATTTCCTTAGATTGTTAGCTTTTGGGTTAATCCAAAAGTGTTTAGACCATGTTTGGGGGTGCTTCATTAGATTTGGGGTACATGGTGTATATTCATCCCCTGGATGATTCGAGATGGATTGGCACATGGAAAATGGTTCGTGATGGATTTGCACATTAGAGATAGCTTGCTCAATGGTTGCTTGACCTCAGTTGGGTGCTTGCTTGGCATTCTTCCCTAGGGCGTTGGAGTTCTCTTGACAACTTGGGGGCCATCCTTCATGATGGCCACATGGAGAGGTTCTCTTGCTTGGACAATGCCCTACTTAGGAGGAGGAGCGTTGTGCATCTCGGAGGAGGGCATCATGCCCTAAACAATATGGGGTAGCTCAGATTCCTATATGGAGGCTTGGATTTGGCTCGGGGATGCATGGGTTGCGCTAGTGTTCATGCAGGAAGAGTGGACCCAGTGGAGCACATGGCTTAGGAGGAGTGTTGGAGTTCTTATGGGCTTGTTATGGAGGAGTGTGGACGCATTTTGTGTAGCTACATCATCTTAAAGCCCTTATTGTGTATGACATAACTGTGGAGCTTGACATATGTACCCTTGGAGTGGAGTGCTTTACTTGTGTGAACCTACATGTGTTTATTATAGGCATTGGTGTTAAATTTCACCCACCCAACACCCGGTAAATTACTTCCTAGCAAATACCTTGCTGTAATAAACTTATTATTGCAGATTTACTGAATAAAAAACACGATTGAGTTTTAACGATCTAAATAAATAAATCGACGGAAGCATAAACAAAAAACCACTATTATGCACACATTTCTGGGTAAATACCCCGGGAAAAACCCCTAAGGGAAAACCAATACTGTGATAATTTTATTATGATAAAATCTGGGCTCCCGTCCTAGGAGAATGGCCCCTCTAAGGAAAAATACAAAACAACAAAATAGCCTATCAAACCTCAAGATCTGTTCTTCGATCTTGCTGGCCGCTACTCCTTTGCTGTCCCTTTCTCTCTTCCTTGGACCCTGCCCCTACACACTTGGATGAAAGTCCTTTCCCACCCAATACAATGAGATCTCAATATCTCACTTTGTGTGTGTCTCCTCCTCTCACCGTAGCTGCCTTTTATAATGTTGAGTTTACCCTAAATCCAAAACCCTAGATCTCCAAAGTGATCAATGGCTGAGATTAGATCTCACCAACACTTGAGACCAATGACTAAGATTTAATTTAATTCACTAATGCAAAAAACTTAGGTATTTCATTAAATTAAACTCAATTAATTATAAGAAGGCATTCACTTTAATAATTACTTTAATAAAGTGAATTTCCTAAGTCTTGAGAGGTATTAATGACGACTTCCACATGTTAGACACAAAACTAATGTGGAAGTACTTGTCCGATGCTACAAACATCGACAATTGGCCCACATTGTATTGTTGACCTCCCTTACCTCCCATATATATTAGAGGAAGGAGAGAGTCCATCCATTCATTGATCACTCATCATTCTTACTCACTCTTGTGTAGAAATGTGACTAGGAGGAGCGCACTAGTGATCCTCTTTCTCTTATATCTTCATTTGTAATTGGTCTCACTCTCTCTCTCTCTCTTAGAGTTGCTAGCTTTCTTGATCTTCTTGGAGCATCTTGAAGTCTAGGGTTAGGGTTTCATCCCTTGGAGGACTCTCTTTGAAGGGAATAACTTATAAACTTAACTATCAGATCTAAGCTACAACCATTGCATTAATGATATTTGGGACAACCACACAAAATAAACTATACATGAGAAACAAATTCTGGAAACATGTATGGACCGTACCCTCACGGGTTTCACTCAGGGCAGTTGTGTTGGAGTTACTTCACACACACCTAGGATTTCTTTTTCCTAAGGTCTTTATTTGTTTATTAGTCATTATCTAGTCTCCTATATTTTAGGAGAGAATATTCCACCTGGAGAATATTCTCTTTCAGTTCACACTTCAGTTTGACTAGTTGAGTTGAGTTTAGATGTTGCATTGGGATCATCACCATGCTAATTCGACCTTACCTTGGTATCATCACCAAAGTGGCGCATTAGCCTTGATTTCTTAAGTTAACTCCTCAATACTTTCTGTTCAGTCAGTTAACTGAAGACTAGTTGACTAGTTAACTCAACTAGGTGGTAGTTCACTCCCGTAACTGCCTGAGAGACTAGAATAGGTGGCAGTTCACTCCCGTAACTGCTGGTGTGTGTCCAGATCACTCTTGACCACCACTATGGCGACTTGGTTCACCCCAAGTCGAACTCATTGAGTTATACAAAGTATATCATGTGTAAATTATTCATTATTCACAACGGTTAATGAGAATTCTTTCCATTCTTTCTCTTCTTCTTCTTCTTTTCCAATTCTCTCTGCAAATGTGTGTATCATTGTTTAGCTAGATCTATTTTGTGCAGGTCAACACATTTACATGGTATCTGAGCCAACGGAGTGCTAAGCAAAGCTACACCAAAATTTTTTGCAGGTACCGAAGATTGAAGACAACTGAAAGATGGAATTCCAAAAAGAATTCATTCTTACACCTTACAACTATTTTGCATGGAAGGAGAAAATAGCCATACATCTCCGATCTAGAGGGTTGTATAGGTTAACCATGAATACAGATACAGAACCGACATCAGCCATAGAAAAATCCAAGTACTTAAATTGCATGGATGAGGCACTCGGAACAATTTGCAGTCTTATTTCTCCTGATCTCCTTTTTCATATATCTTCTTGTAAGACTCCCAATGAAGCCTGGACCATCTTGGAAGGGCTCTTTGGAAAACAGGATGAGATGAGGGGACACATGCTGGAGGTGGAGTTGCTCACATTGGATCCAAAAAGCTTCGAGAATATCCAAGATTTCTTTACAAAATTCAAGGATTTACTGTCGCAACTCAAAGCTTGCGGGGTTGTTAAATCGAAGGAGGAGAAACAAATGGTTCTCACCATTCTCTCCAAGCTTGGACCTGAATTCTCTGTATTCGTATCCACATTCTGTACTTTCAGATTCACCTCTGGATTCACCTGGAAGATGCCTTCTCTTGAGGACTTTATCGAATCCCTGACACGAGCAAACCAAGCTCATCAACATGGGCACAATCAAAGGCCCAAGGGTGCATGCACTCACTGTGCATGATGGCAGCCACAAATATCAGAAATCTAAAGATAAAGATAAGAGGAAATCTCATGCACATACGAAGAAGGAAGGGTACACAAAACCCTTCACCGATGCCTCCGGATCCAAAGGAGAAAAGGGAAGAAAAGGAGAGAAATGCACATACTGTCACAAAGGATTCCATTTGGAATCCGCGTGCATGCAAAAACAAATAGATCTGATGTCTCAGATACTTCAGTAAAACAACCTTGGAGATCGCATCCCCGAGGGTGCAAAGAAGAAGAAGCCAGAAGATCCGAATTCCAAGAAAGGCAATTCTAGCCATGCCTTGATTGCAATCAACTCCTCTCCCGATGCTTGGATCGTAGATTCAGGAGCATCACATCACATGGCTGCCTCAGAAGCAGTCTATTCTTCTTTGGATGCATGCAAGGGTCCTCCTATTCTGATGGGGGACAACTCTTCTGTCGAAGTCACCGGCAAAGGAAGGATTGAACTCACCAACGGAAGCTTCGAGAATGTGTTGCATGTTCCCAAGCTTTCTGTCAACCTTCTCTCTGTGTATCAAATGACGAATTCCGGCATTGGAAAGAGAGTCATATTCACACCAAATGCCGTGGACATCTACGACATGCAAACCAACTCCAAGGTTGCTACCGGTGAGGTAAATCATCAGTCTAGATTGTATACATTTTCTGAATGCATTGAACCTGAGTCTGCTTTACTTCTTACTCATGCTGATGAAAGTAGTAGGATATGGCACGAAAGGTTTGGACATTTGAATTTCAGATACATGCAACAACTTAGCAAGCAAAGATTAATTGATGGTCTACCAGACATCCATTTCTCCAAGGGAGTATGTGAGGGATGTGTTCTCGGAAAACACCCTCAAGAGAAATTCGACAAAGGAAAGTCTCAACGAGTTTCCGCACCTTTAGATCTGATCCACAGTGACCTCATGGGTCCTTTTCCGCATCCATCAATCAACAAAGTGAGGTTTGTTCTCATTTTTGTTGATGATTTCTCACGTTTTACTTGGATCTACTTTCTTAGGCAAAAATCCGAGGTCTTTCAACACCTAAAAGATTTCAAAGCTTTGGTTGAGACACAGTCCGGAAAGAAGATCAAAGTCCTTCGAACTGATAACGGGGGAGAGTATGTGAATCATGAGATTCATAATCTTTGCCATGAGGCAGGGATTCAGTTGCAACATACAGTTCCCTACACTCCACAGCAAAACGGAGTAGCCGAGCGAAAAAACAGATCTCTAAAGGAGATGGCATCTTGCATGTTGCATGCAAAGTCACTACCACAGAGACTATGGGCCGAAGCACTTAACTGTGCAACATACATCCAAAACAGATCTCCTCATAGATCTATCAAGGATAAGACCCCCTACGAGGCTTGGAGCGGCCTCAAACCGAAAGTGGCCCACTTTCGCATTTTTGGTTCACGTGCATGGGCCCGAATTCCCTCTGAAAAGAGGAAGGCACTTGATCCACAGAGCATTGAGTGCATTTTTGTTGGATACCCCGACGATGTGAAGGGATATTGGCTTATTGATCTTTCCTCAGACTGACTCATCATTGAGCGTAGTGTCCAATTTGAGGAAAGTGTTTCGCATGTACCTCAACAGTCGCATGCAGACACCTTCACTCTTCCACCTGTCCGAGATGATGAGCATGCACATGCCGACTCTTCTTTAGACGTGAGTTCTGATTCAGAGGACTTAGATGATTCAGATTCAGAGTCAGTACAGTCAGATGCAGAGTCAGAGCATCCAGATGCAGTTGCAGAGCCAGAGCAGAGGCCCAAGTGGGCACAGACTACTCTTCAAGATGCAGGGGATCTCGTTGGTGATCCAACCGATACTAGGAGGACTCGATCTGATTTCGAGGAGCCTCCTATTGCACTCACTGCCACTGAACCATTGCCTTCTAGGCATATTTTCTTGGTTCAGTCTTCAGATCCACAGTCTTATGGTGAGGCTGCTGGAAATCCCTTTTGGGAATCCGCCATGCAGGAGGAGTACAACTCCCTCCTCGAGAACCAGACTTGGGATTTGGTTCCCCTTCCTTCTGGGAGGAAACTTGTCAGATGCAGATGGGTCTACAGGACCAAGAGCGCAGCAGATGGACAGATCAACAGATACAAAGCCAGGCTTGTCGCCAAAGGCTTTCAGCAGGTTCATGGTATTGACTATGATGAGACCTTCGCTCCAGTAGCGAAGATGGATTCCATTCGATTGGCCCTCACCTTTGCGGCAACCAAGGGATGGGAAGTCCATCAGATGGACGTGAAGAATGCATTTCTTCACGGTGATATCTCTGAGGAGATCTACATGGAGCAGCCCCAAGGATTTATGCAGGACTCATCTTTGGTCTATTGATTGAAGAAGTCACTTTATGGCCTCAAGCAGGCTCCGAGGGCATGGTATGCTAAGATGGACTCCTACCTGTTGTCACAGAACTTTGTACGTTGTAAATCAGACCCGAATGTATACATGCTCGGGACGGCTGATTCACTTCTACTTTTAGTTCTGTATGTCGATGATTTGTTGATCACCAGTTGCTCGACTTCAGCGATAGCTGCAGTCAAGAGGATTCTTCATGACAGGTTTTTGATGACGGACATGGGTCCGCTACACTTCTTCCTTGGACTTGAGATCAGTCAGGATGCATCAGGCATCAAACTGTCTCAAGCCAAGTATGCACAAGATCTCCTTGAGAGATTTCACATGACAGACTCCAAGTCTGCTCCGACTCCTTTCCTATCAGGAGTCAAACTTGAGGATGGCGGGGAGACTCCACCGGTTGATAGCACACTGTACAGACAGCTAGTGGGGAGCTTGTTGTATCTCACACACTCCAGACCAGACCTCTCATATGCAGTTGGCGCAGTTTCCAGGTTCATGCAGGAGCCGCATGAGCTACATTGGAAAGTTGCAAAGCGTATCCTTCGATACGTACAGGGCACCATCACTTTTGGGATTCACTATGCAGCAGACTCTACATTAGATCTCATTCGGTTTACTGATTCCGATTGGGCTGGCGATAGCATTGATCGCAAGTCCACATCTGGTTACTCACTTAGTCTTGGTTCCGGTTCTATCTGTTGGTTGAGCAAGAAGCAAGCTGCCATTGCTCTATCTTCAGCCGAGGCAGAGTACAGAGGGGTAGTTAACATAACCATTCAGGCTATGTGGCTACAACATTTTCTCACTGAGTTGGGCATTCAGGTTCATCGGCCGATCGTCATCTGGTGTGACAACCAAAGCACTCTGAAGTTCTGCAGAGATCCAGTTCAGAGGCAGTGGATGAAGCACATCGAGATCCACATGCACTACATCCGGGACTTAGTACATGAGGGGATCATCGGCTTACAGTTCTGTCCTTCAGCAGAACAGACGGCCGACATTTTCACCAAGACCTTCACTGAGCAGAAATTCCATTCTCTGCGAGGTCGTCTTGGAGTGAAGGACACAGTTGCCTAGCAACTGTAGTTCTTCTTTTTACATACATTGTACCTTGAGGGGGGGTTTTTCCCATGAGGTTTTCCCTCTTTCCTCACTTTATTTTCAGTGTATCTTTTGTACTTGGGTACCTAACATGGCCTCGTTGGCGGGACCCAATCTTTATTTTCACCATAGTGATGTTCAGGGGGGGTGTTGGAGTTACTTCACACACACGTAAGATTTTTTTTTCCTAAGGTCTTTATTTGTTTATTAGTCATTATCCAGTCTCCTATATTTTAGGAGAGAATATTCCACCTGGAGAATATTCTCTTTCAGTTCACACTTTAGTTTGACTAGTTGAGTTGAGTTTAGATGTTGCATTGCTATCATCACCATGCAACATTGGGATCATCACCATGCTAATTCGACCTTACCTTGGTATCATCACCAACGTGGCGCATTAGCCTTGATTCCTTAAGTTAACTCCTCAATACTTTCTGTTCAGTCAGTTAACTGAAGACTAGTTGACTAGTTAACTCAACTAGGTGGCAGTTCACTCCCGTAACTGCCTGAGAGACTAGAATAGGTGGCAGTTCACTACTGTAACTAATGGTGTGTGTCTAGATCACTCTAGACCACCACTATGGCGACTTGGTTCACCCCAAGTTGAACTCATTGAGTTATACAAAGTATATCATGTGTAAATTATTTATTATTCACAACGGTTAATGAGAATTCTTTCCATTCTTTCTCTCCTTCTTCTTTTCCAATTCTCTCTGCAAATGTGTGTATCATTGTTTAGCTAGATCTATTTTGTGCAGGTCAACACATTTACAGGTTGTACAACAAAAATGTGACTACAATATAGCTGGATTTTACCTTAATCTTCCGCAAAAACATTGATAAACATAACGTCTCTTCTATTTTCAGACCTGGTATGATTTCCTTTCTCAGCTGGTGATCCGTATGGCCTGTACGGTATTCGTACCACTCGTACAGACTCCTTTTCCTGGGAATTTTGCTGGCTTTACTTGCAGGTGGCCCTAGCTTGGTCTCCTTTCCACTGCTTAGCCTCCTTGTCTTGCTTTGCTAGACTCGACTTGGTCTAGTCATTGACCCTACTAGGCCCTCCTTTTCTGATCACCTTGATCCTGCTCGACCCTCTACTGTTGGTTCGACTTAACCCTGTTATTAGATCTCCTTAGAGGCGCCTCTCTATCTTAGTTGGCTGCCTTCACTTGAGAGATGATTATGGAATGAGGCCTTCTAGGTTATTTGTAACCCTAGCCTTTCCTCTCATGCAATTCTGGCCCTTGGATCTTCTTATCAAGATCTTGATTTAGTGGTGGGGACTTAATCAAGCATTGAGATCACTTAAGTTGTTAATGTTTTATGCTGATATTATAGTTCTTTGCATTTCATAAAGATAAGAGCATAACAACCACAAGATCACTAAGAAATACACATCCACAAGTACACAACATTTATCCTGGGAAACCCTCTAGGGGAAGAAAACCCAGCAAA
>JASDQU010739167.1:47420-61721 GCA_032191745.1 Picea mariana
GATGACCAATCCGCAAAAGGGGATTTGGTCCTTATACAATTACCGACTTAGTTAATCCTCAATGGGGATCAACCTAACAATAAAAATAATAATAATGACATGATTAATCCACAATGGGGATTTAATCAAATAACAAAATAATAAGAATGCTCTTCGCAGTTACATTATTTCAACATAAGTCACATCCAACGACTATGACTTAATCTCATGTTGACTTGATTGGTCTCCACCAATATAGTGTTGTCTAGCCATAAGATGGGCCCCTTCCACACCACTAGACACCCCTAGCGTGGAAGTACCTTCCCGAGCTACATAATCTAACACTCCCTCTTAGCGAGGGAGGTACTGCCACTGGTGTTGCCTCCTCCATGATCCACATCAGTGTGAGTCTCTCCCTCTGAATCTGAGAGACCCATCCTCTCTAAGTTTGGATACTCGATCTGCTCTGCTTGGTTGTTTTTGCTGTTATTTGTACTAGGATCATCTGAGTATCCCCACTCTAGTCGAGTGTATTCCCACCACGTGGGTCTGCTGAGGATAGCTTCCTATTACGAATGAAATACTGCTCATGAAGTAAAAAGTTGTGAAGATGAAACCAGTGCCTTAAAGGTACCGTGGGCAGTATTTCATTCGTAATATGATGATTGTCTAATGATTGTTACAACACTTGCAGATATTGTATCCTTTACTTTATTGTGCATGCATCTTCTATGGTTGGACATTTGTTCTATTATAAATGATTATCTTGTCTATCGAATGAATGTGTTGAGTGCTTCACTGTAAATGTTTTATTGTGTAATAAACTCCTAGAGTGGTTTCTTTGCTTAGACTAGCTTAAAAGCCATAGTATTTTGTTAGGGACTACCCATCTTGGCTTCTCTAGGAGTTGGCCTAGACGGAGGAGTCGAGGATCAGGTGACAACACCTTGACTCAGACTTGCCCCCAAGGACACACTGAGTGGATTGAAGATTTCTTCCATGATAGCCCAAGTGTGTATAAATGCAACAACATTTTTGGCGCCCAAGTGTGTATAAATGCAACAACATTTTTGGTGCTGTTGCCGGGGATAAATCTTTCTATTCTCGGAACATGACCTGTTTTCCTTTTTTGTTTTTGGTTTTTCGCGGAAACGTCATTGTAAAGTTACTTTCAATGAGGTTCCTCATCCCCTTTCTCTTGGGGATTTTCGGATTTTTAAGCAAGAGTTGGCTCTACTCCTATGAATTCACGAACGTGGTTTCAGCTGTGATGTCGAGTCCCTCCCCATGGGGGCATGGGCTCATATGATGGCCTTTTCAGCTTTTGTGGACCTGGACTTTCGTGGTCTCCCTATTGTCTGCATGATGTAACTATCTTGAACTCTGTTTCACTTATTTGTTCTTTGAGGTAATATAGGAATCATTTAAAAAGATTAGAAGTATTTTTAAGAGCTTAAACTGGGTTGACTGAAAATAATGTGTAAAGAAAATCTGGTGCTAGCGTGAATGACTTATAAACTATTCTATGTGCAAATAATGTTTGCAACTACAAGGATTTTTTTTTTGGACTCAGCTGTTGATATTATGGTAGCTGTGGGAGGTATTTACCTCCACGTGTAAACCTGACGAGAATAGAATATTCCGGGAAGCAAGAAGAAACCCTAATTAGTTGGCTAATAACCCTAGAAGACTAGTCGACTCAATAGGATAATTTGTATTAGGTTATTAGCCTCCAAGAGAAGAAGTCGGCTAAAGAAAATATTATATACTGAGTAAATAGGCACCAAGAATGAGAAGTCGGCCCAGGCAGTTTGCCAGTTTTAGTATAAATACAGGAGGCCAATCTTCATTTTGGCAGACATTCTCAGAACTGCAGAAGCAACACTTGTGCGCACTGTAGTTGGCCAGTTGTGCGCAAGTTTGGAGGAGAGCTGCTGTTGCAGTTGCTGCAGCTAGCAGATTTCGGTTTTGGCTTGGACTCTCTTCGTTATGGTTTGGACTCTCTGATCAACTCTTGTTACTCTTGCTTGGTGTGCTATCCTTGGAGAAAGGTGCGCCACCTTTGTTTGGCTATCCAGTCTAGGGTTTGCTTCCGGAATGATTCTCTGTCAAGGTTAAGGTGCTCAGTGGTGGCTTCGGCCTATGGTTGGGTGACAATAGTGATATTGTGTATGGTTAAACGAGCACATCCATTATATTCTAACAGGTTATGGGCCCACACTATCTTCGGACAGTCTAACCGCTGGAAGATAGATTGGGAGGATTTGCTCAGTTGCAGTTGCAACCAGTTTCTGCTGTAGCAACGAAACCCTAACTCTCTCGTTGAGGCACCTTAAGTGAAGAGATTGACCTAATTTCTGGATAGACTAGTGCGCCCTAGCCTAGCGCATCTCCTGATACTCTTAGCAAGCTAAGACGTCAAGTTTGAGTTTTTGGTCAAATCTAGGGTTGACCAAGTCAAAGCAACTGTGACTTACTCTATGAAGTCAGAAAACAAGTTAGAAGGGGCTTCTAACTTCAGAGCATGGAAGACAAGGATTGATCTCATCCTTGCCAAGAATAAAGTGTTGGATATCGTGAAAGGAAAGATTCTAGAACCAGAGTTTGAAGAAAGAAAAGAGAAGGAACCGCAGAACGTTGCAGTTATGGAGAAGTTCAAAGACAATGACATCAATGCCATGAGTATCATAGTGGATTCTATAAAAGACCACTTGATACCCTACATCTCCCATCTTGATTCGTCTAAGAAGATGTACGATGCCCTAACAAATCTCTTCTCAATCAGAAACATTGCACAAGTAATGAGTCTGAAGAATGAGCTCCGTGACATGAAGATGAATGATAATGACAACATAACATCATACTTTGTGAGGATCTCTCAGTTAAGAGATCAACTACAAGCTATTAAAGAAATCATCTCAGAGAAGGAACTGGTAAATATAGTACTCAATGGTCTTTCCAAGACATGGAATGCATTTGCCGCAAGCATGAAACACAAGGAAGGAGTATCCTACATTTGAAGAACTTTGGACTTGCTGTGCGCAAGAAGAATCAAGGATCAGTGCAAAAGAGAAACCCCAAAAGAAATACGATGATCAAGCCTTCACAACAAGATTCAAGAATTTCAGGAACAAAAGGAAGTTTGGCTCAAGGAAGAAGCCAAATCAAGAGAAAGAGATGTTAGAAATACAATGCTTCAACTGTCGAAAATATGGACACTACAAGAATCATTGTCCCTAGATAAAGAAAAGGAAGGAGACACACGAAGCATCATTTGCCGAAGAAAAGGAACCTTCAAAGAAGACTAAGCAGGATGAAACAAACTTCTTCTTCTAAAACAAGGTAACAATACTCTTCATAGTTCTTGTACATACCATGTTTTTCTGTACATATCTTGCATATCTATTTCTTAGAAGATAATATGTTCCAATAGAAACTATACCTATGGAAGAACAACAAGATAAGGATTGCTATCATTATGACTACAAGTCAGACAATACACATGAAAGGATGAAGTACATCAAACAATTCATGTGGAAGTTATTACATAAGTAACAACTGCAAGATAAGCCGAAATCATAATCAATCTTGAAGAAACCTAGAAGAAGTAAAGACAAGAAGAAGTCAGCAATCAAGAGGAAATTGGAGAAAGACTTATGACACCTTGCAGAAGGCAATAAGGATGCAGACGGAAGCGTGGATTATGTTAGATGGAGGGAGCCGATTATATACTTCCAAAAGAAAAACATGCACTCATACATGAAGCAAGGATTATGAGGGAGCTAATCCTATGATCCATTGAAGATGATGAAGTATATATCCATGGTAGCAGCCATGAAAAGTAGTACGTGTTCAATTTGACTTTAGAAGAAGTCTTCTTCGAAAAGAAACCTTAAAGTATCCCTGGTTGTCCATCCACATCCATGATCCTATGATGAAAGGAAGAAATTGGAATCTTCAGGGCATGGAATCTATAGAAAACTCCATGGACCTAAGGGCTAAAGGAAAACAAGAGGAAGAACATGAAGACTCCAAGAGAGAAAGAAAAGTCAGAACAACCAGTCATTTGTATCGAAGATCACAAGACTACCAGCTTGATCTGAACTCACTAAAAGCAATCAAGCAGAGGAAATGAAATCTGAGATGAAGAACAGTGTATGGAAGACTCATGAATGTAAGCATTGCGAGATCCAGAACTAGAGGTTCTCCCAGATGGAGGGAGAAGACTATGATGCTTCTTCCAGTAAACCAGATATACCTCTACATGAGCCATTATATCGTCCGCAATATCCATGGGTTGGAATTGACATCAGATGAATGCAAAGACTGTTCTCTAGAATAATTGAACAAAGTGCGTATGTAGAGCAACCTCAAGGCTTTGAGGTATACCAGGAAGAGACCTTTGTATGCAGATGGAAGAAGACAACTTGGTAGAGAACCTCCAATGCACAACAAAAGCGTGGTGAAAAACTTTCTATAAACAAAGATATTGTATCAGAATGGTTACTCAGAAGCTCAGGATGATGGATTGCTAATCCATGACAAACCCTCATGATGGTAGAAGAAGTACCACTTGGATATGTTCTAGTTTGACCCTTGCCACGATGTTATGAGCTAGCAGGAAACAAAAGATGAATCCAACAATGATATACTATATTGATCAGACCTACATGAAGCCTTCAGAGAAAACCAATGTTCTAGAAAGATCGAAGTACATTGAGATCAAGCATTACATTCTCCATGATGAAGTCCAGAAAAGAGAAAGTGGTTCTCCAATATATATCTCCACAGATGAGCAGATAAGCAAACATTTTGGTAAAGCCTCTGTCCAAGATGAAAGAGTTTGCGTACTCAAGCTGGAGCTCGTGGAGATGACTTCCTTATTGAAAAAGGAAGAGATGACTCGCAGGTTGGGAGGGAGCACTGATGTGTTATTGATTTATGGATAGTCATTTTTCAGTTCGAAAAATGGTCTAGGATGAGTAGTTCCTTTCTAGTTCAGAAAGTGGTTTGAGATTTCTGACGGACAGGCATTTTCCAGTTCGGAAAATGGTCCAGATCAAACGGTCATTTTCGTAATGAAAATGGTTCGATGGATTGCTGATGTACCATAGACAACGATTCCCTTTGTGGTTAACATGGGGAATGGTCTAGGGCAGTCTCTCTTCTTGACGGTCACTCTCAGTAGTGGTCAAGAAGACTGGTCCGCCTTGCCGAACAGTCATTGTTTCGAAGCTCACAGTTGTGAGCAGTTTCGAAGAATGGTCTGTTTTGGAGGTTGGTGCAGGATAGTCATTTCCTTAGGAAATGTCCGGACAATCATTCCCTAGGGAAAATTCATTCTCTCTAGGTTGGACTTTGTTTAGTGCTGGAGGAATGGCCCAGATAGGTGAATGGTCCAGGTTCAGCAATCGGGGACATACATTCTCTAGGGCAGACTCATTCTCTCCAGGTTGCACTTTGTTTAGTGCCGGAGGAATGGCCCAGATAGGTGAATGGGCTAGGCTAAAAAATCGACACAGTTATTCTTCCTTGCTTGAGAAGAATAGTCCAGATAGCTCATCATTGATGTTTGACCTTCTGAGGGCAAATGATCTTCCAAATCTCACAGATGTGAGTGGAAGAATGGCCCAGATGATTCAGTTTATATCATAACAATGTTTTCTGTGCAGGTTGATATCAGATGATATGATTGTTATGGAGACTATGTCTCCGGACAGTAGATGTATACTACTGTGGTGGATGTGTGTTATAAGAGAATCCCCTTGCAGACAAGTGGATTTCCTCTTAGATACTAGACCCCTATGACCAGGACAAAAAAGTGCTAATGTGGACACTGACATTCCTTTTCATGAAGCTAAACTATTCAAAGAAGAAGAAGGAAGGAGGGTAAAAACCTTTACCGACGTTTGTCCTTGCTCGATCCAGGCTGATCTTGATCTCCAAGTTCTTCAGAAGGTCCTGTAATACAATGAGCAACAACAACGAAACATACTTCCTACTCTACCATGATTAGCTTCATAATGGATCTATAAAAGAAACAAGTTCATGAAACGTACACAAACTTTAAAGGAAACAGGCTAAGCGTAGATTTATATTAATGAAAACAAAGTGAGATGCTTACAACCATAGATGTAGGTGCAGCAGCTTCACCAAGCTCTCTTTGTCCAGACCCTTGGTCAAATAATCTACACACAGAATGATGATGCTTCAATGATATCTCCCTTATGAGATCTTAAGTTTGATGCTTTACAATGTCTCCCCTTTCACCATGAGGAGGCCTCCTTATATAGGTTTGGAGAGGCCTAACCACTTAAGAGATTCTTGGGATAGGTTGAGGATTCTTCTCCTTCAGTTGTGGATCTTCCCTAAAATCAAGCCTTGACCTTAGATTCAAATCCAACCAACTCCAGAGATTGAGGGTATTCTTCCCTGATTTCTCTCAACAGTGCAAAATTCGCTCAAAAAGGGCAGCACTCCCTCAGAATGGGGCACAGAGCGTTGCAACGCTCCCCCAAAAGAGGGTATAGAGCGCCAGCGCTCCTTGACAGTCTATAGGGGAGCGTTGCCTTCCAAAAATGATTTTTGAGTGGGTTTTTCAATGGCAAAAGACTTGTACTCTTTGTCAAATGACTTCTCCTCTTCAAGACCAGTCTTTTGAGGTGTCTTGTAAGTGTTCTTGATAATGTTGTCTGAGACACAACATAGACAAGATGGCGGTATGATATTTGTGACACTTGCAGCCAAAATGCGACACTTGCGACATTGGCAATGACGACACTAGGCCATCATCGTAATGAGTGATTTTGATGTGTAACAGATTGCCCCCCAAAGTGCGAAGTTAGAAGACGAGAATTGATGACTGAAGTACTTTGTAGACTTTTTCAAGCAAGGGTACAGACTCAGAGAACCTGATAGAAGCTGCACACAACCATCAAACAAATATTATGACATGTTTCAAACCCAAGGCATGCATACCTATGCTTGAGTGATAAAGACTTTCAAGGTATGGCCGCCATAAAATACACTGCGGATCCATAATTATATTGACAGAAAGGTATAGCCACTGAAGATACAATGTGTATCTATACTCCTATGACCTGAACTGATCGTAGCCACGAAGAATACACAGTGGATCTACGAGACGACAACACATAGCCACAGACCAATACAAAGTGGATCTATGTGACAGTATATGTGTCAACGTTCAAAAGAAACTCTGTCGCAACCTGGGCAAAGTACATATAAGAGTGATGACTCAACCCAGGGTCTTCTTACCGATCCCGATGTAGTACGAATCTAACCATGTGAATAGATGTCTTGATGTCGAACATGGCAAAAACCACTTGATTACCGGTCAATGAGCTAAACTGTTAACAAGCACGAGGGAAGTCACCATTGATGTCAATGATTCCCAAGGTACTCTAGTACATTCCAACGAATGTGAATGGATGAGCTGAAGTTGAACATCTGTGGAATCATCCGATTAGAGGTCAATGATGTAAACCCATTGTCGGACACGAGGAGGCTTGCCATTGAGGCATGCAAGACCCAAGGCACTAACTGGTTTCTAAGTCTAGTTCCTGGATAATGTGCTGAAGTCGACAGGAACAGACTCGTCGAAGGGGGGCCTTGATGTATCCCCCATCAACGACATGAAACTAACAGAGAGATGTAATTGGTGGATCAAATGAACATGCACTGACACGGGTATTGAAACAAGAATTTGTGATGTTTGACTCTTGAGGCAGATACTTCCCTTGAACACTGAGGCATGACAGCAGAAACTTGACATGGACCAAAACTTGATAATGTAGTGGATACTGTGACTTTCGTCGGGCGACCCAAAGGAGTAAGGAAACTCAAAGGATTGGTTCAGTGCAGAGGTTCAGCGGATTAAAATACGTGCAAAGATAAAATGCCGTGTTCAAGGGCGACTGTAAGAGTTACTGGTAATGTTCTCAAAAACTGCTTGGCTTGCTTCCTTCAAGTTTCTCCCCATCTAGATATACGAGTACCTCTTTTTAATTTAATGAGCTTGAGGAGGATAACATATGCTCGATATAACTCACCTTCGGTAAGTCCCTCTTCCTTTGTTTAACGAACTGGAAGAAGTAAGTGTTCGGTCCCATATGGGCCCTTCAATGTATGATTGTTTAACGAGTCCAGAGAAGGTAAACTCGGTGGTTTTTCATATTTAGAGAGTTTGAAAACGACTCAAAGATGACTCTAGGGTTGTCCTTTTTCGTAATGTTAGTCTCATGCGGCCGAAAAAGAGAGAAATTATCACTCGAAAGATGCCCTTTCAAACCTTTTAACGAGTGGGAAAGGAAGCAAGATCACTTGGCAATCTTTTCATGTTTAGAGAGTCTGAAAAGAGCTTAAAGACGACTCCAAGGGGTTCCTTTTTCGTGTATCCATGCGAGTCTGAAAAAAAGATAAAAGTTCACTCGGTGCGTTCTTATGTTTTTTGAGCTTGAGAACGAACTAAGACTATGCTCGTCGATGTGACAAGATGAAAAATGAACAAGACTACTTCAAAACCTGCCAATAATGTCAAAACTGCATTCCAGGGTATTAATAAGGCCTCCAAAATATTTTTCAAAACCCAAAAATAACTATATCTTAGGCAAAAATGAAATTTATAATAGTAAAATGGGGTAAAAATATCATTTACCATTTCATTTGTGCAAAGATTTGTAGCAGTGGAGAATTTGTGCTTTGGAGGGTGAATCTTGCATTGTTCGGTGCCAGAGCTACAAGCAACTATTTTCCTCGCCGTTTGGACCAGGTTGGTGCTCTTCTTCCTCTCTTTAATTTGTACGGTTCAAATTCTATTTTTAAGGCAATGACTGGGCTTTAAAAAAGATGCCCTGGGTTGTCTCAAGTGCCCAAAAGGGCTCGACGCTCCTCTAGAACTAGTGGGGGAGTGTTGCCCGATTTTATAAGCGCCCCTGCAAGCTTATGAAGGGCACGCCAACGCTCTGATGTAGTGGTGGAGAGGGCGCTGCCCAAAAACATAAGAAATTATGCCCAAAAAATGCTAGCGCTCTCTCAAAGTGTGAAGGGGAGCGTTATCATTTTTCAGAGCGCTCTGGTTGCTATTTTAAGGGTGCGTTGGCGCCCTGTTGTGCATGTAAAGGGGGCGTTGGCCTCATAGAAAGAACAATTTTTTTTTTTAATTTTTTAATTGCCCAAAAATTGCCGAAAAAGTGTGACTTATGAATTTTTGGTTGTTGATGATTGCAGGTAACTTCGGCAAAAGTCATGATCGAGTGGAAAAAAAAGAGCATGAGCTCGATGATGTGGCCGCCTTGCAAAGTCCCCAATTAAGGGCCGCATTGAAGAATTGTGGTCTCCTCAAGTTCTTCAAAATGCAAAAGATGAAGAAATAGATTCTACTTCTCGAGTTATGATCGGGCTATGGAACGTTGCGGAACAAGGGTTCCAAATTGGAACGCAACTTCTTACCATCGAGTTGGAAGATGTGTACTTCTTGACCGACCTCTCAAAAAGAGGGGCCCCCGTAGTTTTATCAGGACAGAGGGCACTTCCTGCACCTGTAGATGAGTACCTGGCAAACCATTGTGTCCCAGGAGCGAGACTAGTGGGAGGTAGAATCGCAATCAAAGACATCAGGGATCTACCTCTTCGGTCCATTCTGTTTGCCATTACGAGTATAGCAGGAAGTACCAGCTCGCACCTAGTTTCAAGATCACAAGTGGCCTATGGTTTAGAGTGTCTAGAGCCAACACTGTTTAACTGGAGTGCAGGGTTCCTTCAGAATGTGAAGAAGCAAATTACAAGATGCAAAGCAGGGTAGCAGAAGCAATTCGGGTATGGTTCATTCTTGGTTTCGTTCTTCTTAGAACGCATTCCTCAGGTGCAACTTCAAATTGCATTAGCAGTATGACTAGTGGGATAACCACATATGGAGCGATGGACTAGCCTATCTCCGAGACTAGGCTCAGAGTCAAAGTTCAGGTTCACTGGTGATGTCTTTGCTTGGCTGAGACGCCAATTGATCATGATAGAAGATTTCCCATACGCTGGAGTGGATTTTCGGGGAAGCATGGACTTGGTTCTTCCAGAAGGGGAGGATTGAGATGCGTCAGGTGAGAAACCAAAACGATCTTGTCAAGTGTTTTTTTATTTTAAATGTTATATTATTTTTTTAGGGTACATAGAAGAGTTTTTAACAGACGTATCGTTTCATTGTGCAGATAGGGGAGCAACACGTCCGACTGAGATGCCGACACTGGGGTGTCGTGGGGATGCTCAGATAGTGGTAGATCAAGGGGTAGCAGCAAGAGGTCTCCAGGAGGTTGAAAGAAACCTTCAAGGCCTCACGACGGGTATCCCTCCTCTTAGGAGGCGGGAAGTGCCACTACATCTACAGAGACACACTATGGGAGTGTCTGAGAGTCTTAACTCTTTACTGAGGCGAGTAGCCCGCGCAGTGATATGTTAGTCTGAGCATAATGTGATGCAGGAAGATTAGGGTCTTCCTGATGATTGTATAGTTTTTATGACGATGTTTATGGGTGTGAGGACCCACATTTTGCCTATCTATGTACCATTTTGATGTAATCAAACATTTTCAGTCACGCCGTATATATATACATTTCAAAGTTTTTACACTGCCAAATGATTTGCAAATAATGATGTCTTTTATGTGATGCGTTTTAATTTACACGATGATATATGATGTGATTTATTTCCTTTATGAAAACTCATCTATGTTCGAGATACCTATCCATGATGTAATTAGCTAACGAATCCGAAGTCGTGTTGATTTCTTTTGGTATGTGTCTGTATTCGATAAAATCAAACATTCTTTCAAGACGACAAACTCGTAGATGGAGACGTAGTAGGATAGGATTGCGAATAGCGTAGATTCGATTGAGTTGACAGACCAAGAGTTGAGAGTCCAGGTTGATGATCATATGAGAAACACCTAGGGTAGAGGCCTCGGTTAAAAGTCTGATGACAACATTGTTAGAATATAATGAATGTGCTCGTTTTACCATTGACAATACTATTGTCACCCAACCATAGGCCGAAGCCACCCTCCGAGCACCTTAACCTTGACAGAGAATCATTCCGAAAGCAAACCCTAGGCTAGATAGCCAAACAAAGGGTAGCGCACCTTTCCCCAAGGATAGCTCATCAACAAGAACTAATCAGATAGTCCAAACCCTAACCAAGAGATAGTCTAAGCCAAATGTGATCTGCTAGCTGCAACAGCTGCAATGGCAGCTCTCCTCAAACCTGCGCACAAGACTGGGCACTGCAGTGCGCACAAGTTGTTGCTCTGAAATTTTGAGACTGCCTACCGGAATGAGAACTGGCCTCTTGTATTTATACTAATTCTGGCTAACTGCCTGGGCCGACTTCTCATTCTGGGTATCTGTCTGTTCAGTATATATTAATTCTTCTGGCTGACTTCTTCTCTTGGAGGCTAATAACCTAATATAAATTATCCTCTTGAGCCGACATTTCTTCTAGGGTTATTAGCCAACTCATTAGGGTTTCTTCATGCTTTCCGGAGTATTCTATTCTCGTCAAGTTTACACGTGGAGGTAAATACCTCCCGCAGCTACCATAATATCATCACTCCCTCCTAGCTAGGGAGGTATTACAGGTAATGGTCTTGAGCACGAACATACCATTCACTCGGTAGCATCAACATAGACTATCTCATGACTAGATCATGAGCACCATCATCACCATCAGTATCATCAGCCATATCATCTCTCGAAACCATACTCCATCTGAGTAATTAGACATGATGTTGGATAAGTCACTCACAGCACAGAGTGATACAAGAGCCATTCTTCTAATTTGGACATATGTCCTAGAAGAGTAAATGTTCTGAACCATTTTCCGTCTGGGAAATCTTTGTTCTTTGATCATCCATCTAGCTGATAATCATTTCCAATACTGCTGATAGTCTTCAAGGCAATCAGAATGAAATATAACACAACTGTGTCTATCCATAGTAGTACATAACTACAATCCAATGGTATACTACCACACCAAGTAACACACAAGTACTTGATCAAACAGTGGAACACATCCACCACAGTAGTATATATCTACTGTCATACATTCTTCATAACAATCATCTGATATCAACCTGCACAGAAACAATGTTAGGATATAAACTGAATCATATGGACCATTCTTCCACTCACATCTGTGAGATGTCGGAAGAGCATCTGCCCACAAAAGGCAAGACATCAATGATGAGCTATCTGGACTATTCTTCTCAAGCAAGGAAGAATAATTGTCCTGATTTCTGAGCCTGGACCATTCCTCCGACACTAAACAAAGTGTAACTTGGAGAGAATGAATCCGCCCTAAGGAATGCCTGTCCCTGATTGTTGAGCCTGGACCATTCCCCATTCTGGACCATTCCTCCAAAACTAAACAAAGTGCAACCTGGAGAGAATGAATACACCCTAAGGAATGACTGTCCGGACCATTTCCCCTGTTAAGCACAAGAGGAAAAGATTGTCCTGTACCAACCTCCAAAACGGACCATTCCTCATGTTAACCAAAATGAGAAATCGCTGTCCGGCGAGGCGGGCCAGTCTTCTTGAGTAACCCTCAAGAAGAGAGACTGCCCTAGTCCACTCCCCATGTTAGCCACAATGGGAAGTCGCTGTCTATGGTACATCAACAATTTGGACCATTTTCTGAACTGGAAAATGTCTGTCTGTCAGAAATCTCAATCCATTGTCCGAACTGGAAAGGAAACTGCTCATCCTGGACCATTTTTCGAACTGAAAAATGACTGTCCATAAATCAATACATATCAGTGCTCCTTCCCAACCTGGGAGTCATCTCTTCCTTTTTCAATAAGGAAGTCGTCTCCACGAGCTCCAATTTGATTACGCAAACTCTTTCATCTTGGACAGAAGCTTGACCAAAATGTCTGCTTATCTGTTCATCTCTGGAGATATGTATTGGAGAACCACTTTCTCCTTTCTGGACTTTATCACGGATAATGTAATGCTTGATTTCAAATGTACTTCGGTCTGGAACACTGGTTTTCTCTGAAGGCTTCATGTAGCTCTGATCAATAAAGTATATCATTGTTGGAAAACTGGAACATATCCATGTGGCACTTCTTTTGTCATCATGAGATCTGATCTTCTGAGTAACCATCTTGATACAATATCTCTATTATAGAAGATCTTCACCACGCTTCTGCTGTGCACTGGAGGTTCTCCACCAAGTTATCTTCTTCCATCTGCATACAAGGGTCTCTTTCTGGTATGCTTCAAAGTCTTGAGGTTGCTCTTCATATGCTCTCTGTTCAATTGCTTTGGAGAATAGTCTTTGCATTCATCTTGATGTAGAACTCCAACCTATGGATATTGCAGATGATATAATGACTTATGTAGAGGTATGTCTGGTTTACTGGAACAAGTAATCATCATAGTTTTTCTCCCTCCATCTGGGAGAACCTCTAGTTCTGGATCTTGCAATGCTTGCATATTACAATTTTCAGTTCCTCTGCTTGATTGCTTTTATCGAGTTCATATTAGGTTGGTAATCTTGTGATTCTTAATACAGTGACTGATTGTTCAGGCTTCTCTTCTTTCTTGGAATCCTCATGTTCTACTTTATGTTTTTCTTTAGCTCTTGGGTCCATGGAGTTTCTTATAGATTCCATGCCCTAAAGATTCCACTTTTTCCTTTCATCATAGGATCACGAATGTGAATGGACAACCATGGATACTTTAAGGCTTCTCTTCGAAGAAGACTTCTTTTAAGGTCGAACTGAACACGTACTGCTTTTCATGTTTGCTACCATGGATATATACTTCATCATCTTCAATGGATCGTAGGATTAGCTCCCTCCTAATCCTTGTTTCATGTATGAATACATGCTCTTCTTTATGGTGATATATAATCGGCTCCCTCCATCTAGGAGAGTCCATGTTTCTGTTTGCATCCTTATTGTCTTCTGCAAAGCGTCATAAGTCTTTCTCCAATTTTCTCTTGATTGCTGACTTCTGTCTTCTAGGTTTCTTCAAGATTGATTCTGATTTCGGCTTATCTTGTAATAGCTTCCACATGATTTGTTTGATGTATTTCATCCGTTCATGTGTTTTATTTGACTTGTATAATGACAACAATCCTTATCTTGTTGTTCTTCCATAGGTATAGTTCTTCTTGGAACACATTATCTTCTAAGAGATAGATATACAATATATGTGTAGAGACTATGCAAACAAGATATGTACAAGAACTAAGAAGAGTATTGTTACCTTCAGAAGAAGAAGTCTCTTTCATCCTGCTTAGTCTTCT
>JASDQU010739167.1:62053-86591 GCA_032191745.1 Picea mariana
TGTCACGGAGCTCATTCTTCAGACTCATTACTTGTCCAATGTTTTTGACTGAGAAGAGGTTTGTTAGGGCATCGTACATCTTCTTCGATGAGTCAAGATGGGAGATGTAGGGTATCAAGTGGTCTTTTATAGAATCCACTATGATACTCATGGCATTGATGTCACCGTCTTTGAATTTCTCCATAGCTGCAACGTTTTGCGGTTCCTTCTCTTTCCCTTCTTCAAACTCTGGTTTCATGATCTTTCCTTTCACGATATCCAACACTTTATTCTTGGCAAGGATGAGATCAATCCTTGTCTTCCAGGCTCTGAAGTTAGAAGCTCCATCTAACTTGTTCTCTGACTTCATAGAGTAAGTCATGGTTGCTTTGACTTGGTCAACCCTAGATTTGACCAAAAGCTCAAACTTCACGTCTTGGCTTTCTGAGAGTACCAGGAGATGCGCTAGGCTAGGGCGCACTGATCTATTCGGAGATTAGGTCAATCCCTTCATTTAAGGTGCCTCAACAAGAGGATTAGAGTTTCTGCAACTTCACTTGCTAGTAACCCTAGCGACAGTGCTATGGTGACTGCTCCTGCTAGAAACCCTAGCGGCAGTTCTTCAACGAGCTTAATATCCTTATGGCTATGTTTCCTTCCAGCGGTTAGACTGAATGAAGGAGGTGTGGGCCCATAACCTGTTAGAATATAATGGATGTGCTCGTTTTACCATTGATAATACTATTATCACCCAACCATAGGCCGAAGCCACCCTCCGAGCACCTTAACCTTGATAGAGAATCATTCCAGAAGCAAACCTTAGGCTAGATAGCCAAACAAAGGGTAACGCACCTTTCCCCAAGGATAGCGCATCAACAAGAGCTGATCAGATAGTCCAAACCCTAACCAAGAGATAGTCCAAGCCAAACGTGATCTGCTAGCTGCAACAGCTGCAATGGCAACTCTCCTCAAACCTGCGCACAAGACTGGGCACTGCAGTGCGCACAAGTTGTTGCTCTACAATTCTGAGACTGCCTGTCGGAATGAGAATTGGCCTCTTGTATTTATACTAATTCTGGCTAACTGCTTAGGCCAACTTCTCATTCTGGGTATCTGTCTGTTCAGTATATATTAATTCTTCTGGCTGACTTCTTCTCTTGGAGGCTAATAACCTAATATAAATTATCCTCTTGAGCCGACATGTCTTCTAGGGTTATTAGCCAACTCATTAGGGTTTCTTCTTGCTTTCCGGAGTATTCTATTCTCGTCAGGTTTACACGTGGAGGTAAATACCTTCCATAGCTACCATAATATCAACAAGCATGATATTCTGCCATGTTATTAGTTGCCGATCTTAAGCAAATACCTCCTGAACTCACCAACTTGTCAGAGTGGTAAATGACCCAAGCTGCAAAAGCATTGTTCTGAGTGTGTCGACTAGCACCATCTGCAAACCTGACAAAGATAGGAAGTGAGGATGTCATCTGCGCACGCAAACACAAGACACCGTATAAGTGGCTAAGGCAAAACTCGTGCACGCAAGAGAAAAAGACACATCAAACTAAAAATACAATAGTGTACAAAGCACGTATGCTAGATGTCCTATGCATAGTACTTCTTAAGGTAAAGCCGGTTCCGGGGCTCACCCAGGGAGATTCCGTTGTAGTCAACTAGCTCGTAGGCACTTCTATGTAGAACACGTTTCACGATGTAAGGACCATGCCATAGAGGTTCTAACTTTCCTGTCCCTAACTTATCACGAGCCTGGTCGTAAACGAGGACTAGGTCTCCTTCTGCAAAAGCGCGAGGATGGACGGACTTGTCATATTGATTCTTGATTCGCTTTTGATATGTCTCATTGACGAGAGTAGCATCTCGACGTGTTTCATCCAGCCTAGTCAAGTGTAAGAAACGTTCTTCTTCAGCAGAAGTGTGGGGCAGGAGTTCTACTTTGAGTTTCAGCAAGGGAATTTCGCACTCGATTGGTAAACCAACTTCTATGCCATATACTAACTGGAAGAGAGTGAATCCAGTAGCAGTTTTTACTTAGGTCCAATAAGCCCAGAGAGCGGAGAAAAGTTGTAGATGCCAAGATGTCTTGTTTGCCCCTACCATCCGTTGGATCATGGTTTTAAGGACCTTGTTGATAACTTCAACTTGTCCATTAGCTTGAGGATAATACGGGGATGAGTTCTCATGGCGAAAACCCAACTTGGCATGCAACTCACTCATCATTTGGTTTTGAAAATGTGAACCATGATCACTGACAATGGCTTGTGGAACACCAAAGCGAGTGATGATGTGATTAAAAAAGAAAAGAGCTGCAGTACGACCATCATTCAGAAAGGTAGGCATAGCCTCAACCCATTTTGTAAAGTAATCGACGACGACTATTATATAATCATGCCCCCCGACTGAGGTAGGCTTACACGGCATGAAATCAATGCCCCATTTGGCAAAGGGGCCGATGGCAATAACGGGATGCAACGGAGTAGGGTGGGTGCGTGCCTTGTTATGAAAAACTTGGCAGGGTGGGCACCTTTTGACGACCTCAATACAATCCTTGAAGATTGAGGGCCAAAAGTAATCGACACGTAAAATTTTCTGGGCTGTAGCCATCCCAGAAAGGTGACCACCACAGGCTCCAAGGTGACAGTCATTGAGGACGCGTTCAACCTCTTCATGAGTCAGACATCTTCGCAGGATAGTGTCAATGCCATGGCGATATAAAGTGTCGTTGATAATAAGGTAACGACAAGAATGGTGGCGAATACGACGACGCTCTTCATGAGAGATATCGTGTTGAAAACGTTGGGTCTGGAGATAAAGAAGAATGTCTCCATACCAAGGATCGGAAATGCTAATGAGGAATAGAGATTCATCAAGGAGAGAATCTCTAGGCTCAATGTCTTCATCAGCATGGGGAAAATCGCAGATGAGCTCCGCGAACACCAAGGACTTTTTAGATTTGGACTTAACAAATTCAAGTTCGAATTCCTGAAGGATGATGAGCCATTTGGAGTATTTTCCCCCAAGGTCTTGACGTGTCAGAATATGATACATGTGGTTTGAGTCCGTGATAACTGTGGTGGTGCGTAGCAAAATGTAGTGACGAAATCTCTGGACAACGATGACGGCTGCTAGAGCCAACTTCTGAACATGTGAATAACGAAGCTCTGGTCCAGATAGACTCTTGCTCAAATAATAAATCACATGTTCTTCACCGAAGGAGTCCTCTTGAACTAACACCATGGCAATAGTGGAAGTAGAGGCCGCTAAGTAAAGGATGTAGTCCTTCGTATAGTTTGGAGGATGCAATAAAGGAGTGTTGGTCAGTGCTTGCTTAAGAGCATCAAAAGATCGTTGAGCAGTGTCATCCCAGATGAAAGGGACGTTTTTCTGCAACAATCGCATGAATCCTTTAGTGATCTCAGCGTAGTTACAAATGAACTGGCGAAGAAAGTTTGCTTTCCCCTGCAAACTTTGGAGTTGTTGCAAGTTGTTAGGTGGGGGTAAAGCTATGATAGCTCTAATCTTTAAGGGATCCACCCGAATCCCGTCCTTGGAGACAACAAAGCCGAGGAGTCAGCCTGATTCGACAACAAAAATACACTTATGTTGGTTCAAACGAATACGGTAGAATCGACATCGAAGAAAAATAGCCCGTAGATGACCAAAATGGTCTGATCGACTGTATGAGTGGGCAGGTAAGTCGTCGAGGTAAGGTTTCGCAATATGTTTGATATCGTGGAAAGCATATGACATGGCTTGCTGGAGTGTAGCACCAACATTTTTAAGGCCAAATGATAGTTTTTGATAGGCGAAAGTTCCCCACGGGCAGATGAAGGTTGTCTTATGCTGATCAGTAGGTAAAATCTCAATTTGGTTGTACCTTGAGAAACCATCCATAAAAGAGAAAATTATGCTACCAGCGCAATTATCAATAATCTGGTCGATGAGGGGCGTAGGGTAGTTGTCTTTCGGACAAGCCTTATTGAGATCCCTATAATCAACACAGACGCGAATGGTCCCTGTTTCTTAGTAACCGGAACAATGTTCGAAACCCATTCCATCAAGGGGATAGGATAAATGAAGCTAGCTTTCAATAACTTTTCAACTTCTGCCTTAATAGCCGCGGTCTTCTTAGGATGGACCGGGCGGAGTTTTTGTCGAACAGGTTTGACACCTGGGTAGGTTTTAATCTCATGCACAACGATCGATGGATCGATCTGTGGCATCTCTTCGTAGCTCCAAGCGAAGACATCGCATAATTCTTTAAATAAAGCGGTATAAGAGACCACTTCCTCGGGTGAACAAGTTGCACCGAGGTTAATGTTTTCCACGACACCTTCCTTGATCGAAATGTCAATAACGACCGTAGATGAAATGTTGCCCAAATTCCCCTCAGAAAGAGTATCTTGTGTGAGTATGGGAGATTGTGGAAAATCGACAACATCAGGAGGGAAGACAAAGTGTATGTCTTCCTGAATTTCTTCAAGAGGTGGAAGAAAAGAGGATCGATGATGGCTATCATCCCAAGGTACGTCGTCGATGCTAAGAATTTCCATTATAGATTCATTGGAAGGAAAAATTTGGGAAATGTAGTCGAACGCAGACGACAAGGAATTTAACCACGATGGCATCGAGTAACTGTCGGGTGCCAATAGATGTTGGTCATCCGAGGAGGGAGAGGCGGATTGGATAGCAACGTATAAGGTTTCGGCTGGACTAAGTGGCATGGTGTCACCTAGTGCATCGAATTCCAAGGGACTAGGTACAATCCAAGGGTCAGATGATTCCAAGGATTGGTAAACCGTAGTCGAAATCATATTGATTGTGGCAATATGATGTGTGGTGGGTGGAAGTGGTGTAGGGAAGGTACCCATAAGGCTAGAGTCTTTCAACAAGCCAACACCAACGCTTTCATACGTGATCTTGTGATCTCCCAAAAAGGGAATATTGTTGGTAAGAGGAGTGCGAGCATCAGGTGTACAGTAATCTAACTGATCGATGGTGACGATTTTACCTTGATGAGGAAATTGCACACATCGAAACACTGAAGAAGCTAGGACAGTCATGGCATAAAACCAACTTCTTCCAAGTAGTAGGTTGTAATCGAGAGGAGCATCGACCACCTCGACATCAACAATAACAGTTTTGTCGCCTAACTGAACGGCTAAGGACTGTAAAAGTCCATGAGGATGAAAACCTCGCTCGTCGAATGCTCGTAACATTGTAGGGGATTGGTTAAGTGCAGGTGATTTTAACCCTTTCCAAGAGGCTAACGACATGACACAAGTAGAAGCTCCCTCATCCAAAATAGTGCGATGGATGTGTTGATTATGAACCACAACATCAATCTGAAATGCAAGTTGGTGAGAGAGTCATGATTTGAAATGGTCCAAATTAAACGTGATGTTATTAGATGACTTAGGATCAAAAGCGCCGATGGCAGCCAAGAGCGTTCTACGTTGACTGGGACAGTGCTGTAGAACTTCTAGAGCAGACATAGCACACGGGGCTTGAGTCAAATCTTCAACAATGTTGTAGTTTTGGGCAGCTTATGAACTAGGATTGAAAGTAGATTTACGGATGGTGCTCTTGGGAGGGCATAGGATAGAGTCGTAAGTAGGCTTCTCGATCTGTAGTGACCCAGATGGAGGATTAACAGAAGGAGAACTAACGGTCGGAGGAGAAGGATCCGGTAATGAACCATTAGAAACTTTTTCTTTATCGGGTTTAACTGGAGTGTCGTAAGTCGTAGAGCGAGTTGTTAGATCAATGCTACTAAACATATAAATGTGAGCACTCGTGGAGGCTTCGTCATGAGAAGGGTGGCTAGTACTGTCCCCGGGAGAGGGGGTTTGAGCAACCATAGACTGCTGCTGAGGAAAAGGCTGTGTAAGCACGACGGGTTGGGAATTTCCCTTAAAAAGTTTGGCCACTTCATCGCGATGTGGACAGTCTCGTGTGTAGTGATCTTCACCGCAAATAAGACATGGAAACTTCGGTTTCCGCTGTGGTTGCTTTTCGTTAGTAGGTGGTGGGTTTTGAGCTTTAGGTTGTTCATTGTTATTATTCTTTTTGGTTTTGTTCTTTGTCTTTTTCTTACCTCCGGATTGTTGTGAAGGGGCAGATTGAACTGCATTCACCTCAGAGATTTGGGTATGAGGGGAGGTAGAGGAGGGTGAGGTCGAACTAGGAGTGGATGTGGAAGTAGATCGATGGGCAACTCCAGTCGACTAAGAAGCAGATTGAGTTTTTGACGGAACCAATAATGGGTAGCATTTGGGATCAACTCATATAAAGTTCCAGACTGTGAATAAACCAAATCTAAGTACTGGGCCCTGGCAATGGCTTCTTCCTCGGTGACCACACCACCCATAGCGACGTCACGAGCAATTGGGGGTAAAAGTGATTTGGTAAACCATTTTGCCAATAATTGGTCAGGAATGATCGCTTTGATCAACCTTCGCCGTCGTCTCCACTCATGAATATGATCAAAGATATGCACGGAGTTAGTCTGACGAAGGGAGGTCAAGAGTTCGGTACCCGTCTCGTATCGAATGGGTAGTTGAAAGTGTGTGAGAAAGGACATGGCAAGGGAGTTGAAGTCTTGGAAAGAACCACGTGGCAGTTCAATATACCACTTGGCTGTTGACCCGTAAGTGTTCGCTGGAAAAGACGCAAACGTATAGAATCGTACATTAAGGAGTTTGATGAACACCACAAGTGGAAAGTCATCACATGGTTATTTGGGTCTTCTCCAGATTTACCGTCAAGTTTTGGAATATTAGAAGGGAGTTTAGCTGGAATCACTAGCCAGAAAGGATAATGTAGTATAGGATCATTGGTTAGCCGAGACAAGTCTGGGAGATCCAGAGTAGCAAGAAATGATAGCTGTCGGTTAACTTGAGGGTGATACTGGTGTGGCATAGGGACACCAGTAGGACCGTAAACTGGGTTAGGTGGATAATTGTAACCAGTGGGTCCTGCTGCATAGGGTTGTTGTTGACCAGAGTAAACAAGATTCGAGGAGGGTTGAGAAACATGTGTGAGCGGAGGATAACCTGATGAGTTTTGAGGATTATAATTTGGATTTGGTGTTTTCCCATAAGGGGGGTAAACATTTTGTCCATAAGGAGGATATAGATTAGTCCCATGAGAAAGATGAGGTTGTTGTAGACCTTGAGGATTAGGTCCCCCGGAGAACTGTGGGTTTCCTGGGAAAGGAATGTTCCACGGATTGGGCGTTGTAGACGCATTCTGTCCATAAGGTTGATGATGGGCTCCAGTCTGAGGCTGCCCCCCAGCATGAGGTTGCCCTCCAAACGAAGGTTGCCCTTCGAAAGGAGGTTGCCCCCCAGCATGAGGTTGCCCTCCGAAAGGAGGTTTCCCCCCAGCATGAGGTTGAGTCCCTGGAGTTTGGAAACCAGATGTAAACGACTGATCGGTGCCACTTAATGGATTAGAGCCACCAAGAACAGTTCCTCCGGGTTGTTGTATAGGTATAGAACTTCTGGGTATAACCCAGGTAGTGTTGACAACGGAAGAATTCAGTGCTCTGTACCCAAGGGGAAGTGACGAAGAAGGCCTAGATGAAAGTGGTGTACCAATGGGAGCTTGGCTAACCACCACATTACCGGTGGGAATAGTCGCAACGTGAGGGACCATCGTAGAATGGGCCATTTGGAGAGAAATAGTGGAACTTGGACCAACAGACTGCATGTTCGGACCAACGCACGGTGTGGTTGAACTAACGGTTGTACTGGTAAAATGATCTAAAGGTACGATATAGGTAACGGATGTTTCGGGTATTTGGGATATGACAGGTATATCAACACCTATTCCTAATCCGTAAAAGTCTCGCACCGTGCGAGGTGAGCTTTGAACTATGTCAGTAGTCCAAAGGGGGTCTCCGACTTGAGGGCCTGAATGAGACCCGGTCGAAATGTCAGAAGGATCAATGACAACAAGTTCTCCGGCTGAATTCAGCGGGAGAAAACGCCTTTCATATCCCACAGGAATGTGGAAAGCCTCCATAAAATCCAAAACAATTCGAAAATTTTCTAAAGAGGTGGAAACTTCCTCCTGTGAGGTTAGAATGTCGTGGACCTCGCTCTGTTGAGGAGAGCCCTCCATAGAATGAGGGGGTAAAGGGGTAGAATCTTCCATATTTTCTGGGGAAAGTCCCTGTACCCTACGCGAACGATGTGGAGGGTCGATGTTGGCGGAAAAAATTCGACGGAAAAAAATCTATGGCCAACTAATGAAAAAGAAATAGCATGCACTAATCAAATCTAGGAATCAAACCAAGCAAACAAAACCTTCTCTTGATGACCGTACTAGTTGGTGATGAAATCCAACGTCGCGTGATCAAGTCAAGAAGGGGCTAGGATATGGTGGAACAATTACGATGGTGACCTGCTTAAATGACTTGCGCCTTGGTGCAAGCTTCCACGCAGTAATTGTGGATTTACCCTCCAAAGAGCCTGAGTGAGTTTGACCACCATTTGTTCCAGGTACAACAAAGACTTCCCTTCACCATCACCTTGTGTAAGTACCTAAAGATTATGGCTACTGAGGACACCAATTCGCAGTCAGCCCCTGGGCGGGTACAGTCGACAGTCCAGTCTGAACGTATGAGCAAGATAACAAGTCCGAAATCCTTCGAGAGAATTGAGGACAAGTGGACCGGTAGAACTCCAGAGGACCCTGAACGGATTCGAAGTTCACGAAGCACCGAGACCAAATGAAACCAGCTGAACCTCAAGAAGAACCCTCAATATACGATTTGACCACTACAAATGGTTGAACCACGGAGGGATAATCTCCGTAACTCTCCCGAATGCGACCTCGTGAGTAACCCTTGTGTGAGAGGGGGATCCCAGAAAGCCTATACGACAATTGGATTTTCTCTCCCTATCGCAAGATGCTATTGTTTGTTTTGAATACTATGGAGAGTTGTACTCACAACGTAATCCAAAGTGCTAATCCTAGTCTAATGTTGGTGGAAGATTCTAAAAACAAAATGTTCTAGATAAATTTTAATTAGCATTAATTTTGCAGCTGTTCTTTACTCAAGGGTGTATGAAAATGAAACTGATGATATTATGACTCAATTCCCAAAAAATGCATAATAAATGATAAGCAGTCTTTTCTTTCAATGAATGCCTATTTAAGGGAAGGAGAAAAATGTTCTTTTCACTGTCAAACACTAAGATGCAATATCCTCAATCAATTGTTTCTCAATCAAATCCAGTATAATGCTAAAAATTTCATAGAATTTCGTTCTAATATCCAAAAACAATCATAAACAATGTATCCTTTTGCTTTATGTGCGAATGATAATCAATTTGATGTAAAGCTTCCTATGTCATTCAGACTTTAAGATCAATGAGATTCAGACAATCAGAAGCAAACTTCACACAAACAAAAACACACTCTCGTCGTGATTAAACAAGAAAGACAAAGATAACGAAACTTACAGAAAGAAAACCAAAAACTCAAAAAGAAGGAAAAAGGGCTTGGACAAGATGACCTCAAAGATCAAATGGAATGGTGCATAGACCTTTGAATTTCCTTACAAAAGCTTTCACTCAGTCAAATAAATGAGAGGAAAACAATAAGTTAACTCTAAATCGTCAAAGACAAAGAGTGACTTCAAGGTAAGGAAAAATTATCAAAATTCCAAACAAAAGGTGATCAATTCTTAGAAAGCAAGGTGTTGAAGGCCAAGACAAAGATGTACTGAGGTTGTAAGGACTCTGAGTAAGTGCCAACAGGAAGAAAATGAACTCAGAGATTAAACTCCTAGAAGATTCTTAACAGAAAAGGGGGAGCGCTCTGGTGTCAAGGGCACCTGAGTGTTGCAACGCTTTATGTAAGACTAGCAGGGAGTGCCAACGCTTTGTGTAAGACTAGCAGGGAGTGCCAACGCTCTGGTAGCAAGGGCAGGGGAGCGCTAGCCTCTTAAAGTTCAAAAAAATGCCCAGAAATCCAAAAACTTAGGAAAACTTAGAAATTCAAAGTGTATAGGATAGAAATAAAGGGCCAATCAACACATCTAAGAATCAGAGACACAGTATGAAGAAGGTCGAAGAATGAGCAAAGGCCAAAACAAGACCTAGGAAAGGAATAAAAAATCAAAGTTCCTCCCCAGTGGAGTTGCCAATTTCTGTTACAGGAGAATCCCCCTGCGAACAAGTAAATTTCCTCTTGGATTCTAGACCCCTAGGACCAAGACAGAAAAGTGCTAATGTGGACACTGACATTCCTTTTCATGAAGCTAAATTATTCAAAGAAGAAGAAGGAAGGAGGGTAAATACCTTTACCGACGTTTGTCCTTGCTCGATCCAGGCTGATCTTGATCTCCAAATTCTTCAGAAGGTCCTATAATACAATGAGTAACAACAACGAAACATACTTCCTACTCTACCATGATTAGCTTCATAATGGATCTATAAAAAAAACAAGTTCATGAAACGTACACAAACTTTAAAGGAAACAGGCCAAACATAGATTTATATTAATGAAAACAAAGTGAGATGCTTACAACCATAAATGTAGGTGCAACAACTTCACCAAGCTCTCTTTGTCCAGACCCTTGCTCAAATAATCCACACACAGAATGATGATGCTTCAATGATATCTCCCTTATGAGATCATAAGTTTGATGCTTTACAATGTCTCCCCTTTCACCATGAGGAGGCCTCCTTATATAGGTTTGGAGAGGCCTAACCACTTAAGAGATTCTTGGGATAGGTTGAGGATTCTTCTCCTTCAGTTGAGGATCTTCCCTAAGATCAAGCCTTGACCTCAGATTCGAATCCCACCAACTCCAGAGATTGAGGGGATTCTTCCTTGATTTCTCTCAAAAGTCCAAAATTCGCTCAAAAAGGGCAACGCTCCCTCAGAATGGGGCACAAAGCGTTGCAACGCTCCCCCAAAAGAGGGTACAGAGCGCCAACGCTCCTTGATAGTGTATAGGGGAGCGATACCTTCCAAAAATGATTTTTGAGTGGGTTCTTCAATGGCAAAAGACTTGTACTCTTTGTCAAATGACTTCTCCTCTTCAAGACCAGTCTTTTGAGGTGTCTTGTAAGTGTTCTTGATAATGTTGTCTGAGACACAACATAGACAAGATGACGGTATGATATTTGCGACACTTGCGACATTGGCAATGACTACACTAGGCCATCATCGTAATGAGTGATTTTGATGTGTTCCACTGATTGTGACTATGTGTCACTGATCAAGTATTTGTGTGTTACTTAGTGTGGCAGTGTACCACTGGATTGTAGCTGTATACTACTATGGATAGACACAGTTGTGTTCTATTGAATGACATTGTTTCGATTGCCTTGAAGACTATCAGTAGTGTTGGAAATGATTATTAGCTAGATGGATGATCAATGGACAGAGTTTCCCCAGACGGAAAATGGTTCAGGACTTTTATTCTTCTAGGACATATGTCCGGATTAGAAGAATGGTTCTTGTGTCACTCTATGGAGTAAGTGACTTATCCAACATCATGTCTGATTACTCAGATGGAGTATGGTTTCGAGAGATGATGCAGTTGATGACACTGATAGTGATGATGGTGCTCATGATCTAATCATGAGATAATCTAGATTCTATACGACTATGTTGATGCTATCGGGTGAATGGTATGTTTGTGCTCAAGACCATTACCTTCAATACCTCCCTAGCTAGGAGGGAGTGTTGATATTATGGTAGCTGCGAGAGGTATTTACCTCCACGTGTAAACCTGACGAGAATAGAATATTGCGGGAAGCAAGAAGAAACCCTAATTAGTTGGCTAATAACCCTAGAAGACGAGTCGACTCAAGAGGATAATTTGTATTAGGTTATTAGCCTCCAAGAGAAGAAGTTGACTAAAGAAAATATTATAT
Organism: Picea mariana; assembly: GCA_032191745.1. Lineage (NCBI taxonomy): Eukaryota > Viridiplantae > Streptophyta > Pinopsida > Pinales > Pinaceae > Picea > Picea mariana. Next base: position 73,948 of record JASDQU010739167.1, read on the forward strand.
ACTGAGTAAATAGGCACCCAGAATGAGAAGTCGGCCCAGGTAGTTTGCCAGTTTTAGTATAAATACAGGAGGCCAGTCTTCATTCTGGCAGACATTCTCAGAACTGCAGAAGCAACACTTGTGCGCACTGTAGTTGGCCAGTTGTGCGCAAGTTTGGAGGAGAGCTGCTGTTGCAGCTACTGCAGCTAGCAGATTTCGGTTTTGGCTTGGACTCTCTTGGTTATGGTTTGGACTCTCTGATCAGCTCTTGTTACTCTTGCTTGGTGCACTATCCTTGGAGAAAGGTGCGCCACCTTTGTTTGGCTATCCAGTCTAGGGTTTGCTTTCGTAATGATTCTCTGTCAAGGTTAAGGTGCTCGGGGGTGGCTTCGGCCTATGGTTGGGTGACAATAGTGATATTGTCTATGGTTAAAACTTAAATGAGCACATCCATTATATTCTAACATGAGCATCGTGAGTTTTTCATTTTAAAGTTAGTAGTAGCTTTATAGACTGGAATCAAGCTCCATTGTTGTTGATTATGGGGCACAAGGAGTAATATTTAAAGATCAGTGGATCTGAAATGGTTTCTTTTTCAGACAGCTTAAAAGCTTTCCTTGAGAGATGAGTTAAAATTCTTTGGTTACATTCTGAATTGCTTATGAATTGTGATACTAGTGCTGTTTGGTTCAAAATTTTTGAAGCACATCCTTGGAGGATCTTTAAGTAGAAATACATGAGATATAAGAGTTTCTGTAACAGACTTCCTTTATGGCTGCTTTTCAATGAGTATACGAGTCTTTAGAGTAGATTAGTCTCTGTGGCAGTTTCAAAATATTCAGTATCTCTTATTTAATTTTCTTAAATTGAAGGTGCAGCTTTAGTCCACTACTTTCACCTAATAGTTGCGATTCAGGCACTTACTTTAGTACTGGTGCAGCAGGTTTTATTTTGAATACTTCAGTTATTATTGGGGCACCAAGAAGAGTTGGTGATGCTCTAATCTTGAGATCTTACTCCAGTTTGCATGTTCATTATTTAACCAGGTATGTCTCAAGCAACTGTAAATTCTTTCTTATTTCATGTATTAGAGCAACTACAGTTTTGTTATTCACGACCGGGAATGGTCGAGTCTAGGTTTAAACTTTAAAATAATCATCTTTGACTAGCTGGTTGTTTATGCTTTATTTTTATGATATTTAGAAGTTCAGACAAGAACTCGACATGGGCAGTAATTATTGTGTTTTTTTGGCTATTAATGTTCATGGGGATCCTATGTAGTATGGACATTTGGTGCTTCAGGTTTTCCTGTGAAAACATAGAGATAAAAGGGAGTTAACTTTATGTTATGACCACAGGATTTGGGTATATTCTACAATTAGAGATTGAGAAAATGTTGGTTTCTTATCATATTCTTATAGTGAATGGATAGTACTTATTTTGTCTCATTATATAACAGTCTTCTGCTTTACAATAGGTGGAATTTGGCAAGGTTTGTCAGGTCTTGATGTGCTATCTGGTTTCTAACATGGACTGAGAGCCTTCAACCTCTTAAGGGCCTTTGTTTTGGAAACATTTTCGTTAGAGATCATGTTTTCATTTTGTTTTGTAATGTTGTATTCTCTGAAATCTTTCCTAAATAAATATATTTGAGTCTGGGGATTTTCCTATCTTATCTAGAAAGGTGAATTGCATATCTCTTTTTTTGATTAATTATTTTTTTAACAATAGCTGGTATTTATTTTGATAAATAAAATGGGTTTACCTGGACAATGTCAATATATTGCATATCCATATAGAGCTATACGTTGAGAGTGCAGGATATGCAATTTATCAACAATCTCAATATCTAAAAATACCAAGGTCCACCTGCTCCAAAACATGCAAGTATATATTCAAATAAACTGACCTAATAGCAGTGAGCAGAAACAAAACATAAATAACTGAAAAGTAAAATTATTTTGACCCGGTCATTGCATCCTACTCATTGGTGGTGTTGACCTCCTCTTGAGAAGTGATTGTACCTTGACTGGCTGAGCTTTCCAGGAGAGCTTCTAGAGTGGGAAGGTTCACATGACTTTCCATGCCAGCAAGCAGGTCCCGAACAACAGAGAGGGAGGTGTCCAATTCATTCATGCATCCTCGAAGTATGGTGAGAGCAGCACTAATTTCCTTCTCCCTTTCATACAAAGCCAGAATGTGCTTTGTAGCTTCGACATAGAGGTGGTCCTTGGCTTTTTTGGAGCCTCAAACTGGGATTTCAGAGGCTCTGATTGTTGCATGACGACAGACAGGGAGGTCTTCATGGCAGTCAATTCCACCAAACAACATTCATGCAATGATACACTTCCCTCACATCTCCAACCGTCACAGGGTAGCAGGCATAATGCTCCATGAGATGCATTGAATTACTTGGGCTAGGGACGAAGGAAGAGGAAGGACCGAATGCCAAAAAGATCACCACAGAGATTGAGAGGAGAAGCCATGGAAAATGCAAAATGAAGAAAGGATTGAAGAGGACCCAAACATATCAACGAAGAATTGAATGCCCATATCTGGTGAAATGACCTCCAACAGCTTGGAAAGGGGGGAAAAGACCATGGCCTCAAACAACCATAAACTACCTGCTACAAGACAAATGAATTGGGTACAGAGGCCATAAATTACTAGGTCTAGTACTCATGGCCCTTGTCTTGATGCGATGATGATGCATATGATGTGATTCCCTATTAAGATTTGCGATGCAACTTGACTTGATTATGGAGGGTGGCATAAGTCTTGAGGTCCCTCCTTTCCAAACGACTAGATCCACCTATGATCATGGAATTGGAATGATCATAGTGCTCTCTCACTCCACCTAGATCCATAGTCTACTTTTTTATTCAAGTGTTACTTGATTAGCCATTTCATTCACTTTATGTTTTAGAAGTCATTTAACTTTAAAGAAGATGCCCTGAAAGGATTTTATAGGAAGCATTGTCCTTTGGAAAATGCTTGCTAGATGGGAAGAAGATGGGTTGAGCCTTGATTCTGAGCACAAATTACAATTGACAAGTCTCCAATGATAATGGCCTCACCTTGGCAAAATCTCCGAAGAAGTCCAATTCCTTGATAAGCTGCAATAGCCTCAGCTTTGTCGTTTGTAGAGTGACCCAACCCACCACAAACAAATGTTATCAAGGCCTAACCAATTTTTGAACCGGTTGAGCCCAAAAATCAGAACCAGACTGGAACCGGAAACAAAAATCGGTCAACCAAAAAATTACATAAAGTATTCAAACTTTGATTATAAATTATATTCATGTACATCCATGTGAATCCAGACCATTAGATCAAATTCATATATGTTCATCAGTAACGGATCAAATGGCTTGATGAAATCCAATCCACCTTTTCACTCCATGGATCAGCCTCCAAATCTGCCTCACACTCAAATTAAAATTATTGGTAAAAGGCACAAAGAACTTGATGCTTCAGATGCACATGAGACTTATAGAACAACATAATTTTACAAGGCGAACCAACATAACTCTGCAGCTTGACACTGAAGGCACTGTACACGAAGATTGAACCAAATATCCTAATATTGAGAGAGCTATCAGTTCGTACAGTGTTGTATTGAATTGGCATGACTGAATGAGCCGGTTTCATGCGGTATCGACCATTTCTGGTTGGAACCACTGGCTCTGCCTGGAAACCCTCAAGAGCCAGTCCGACTGGCCAGTTTGGCTGGTTCCGGGCTGGTTCTGATAACATTGGCGCAATCTTTAGCTTCTGGTATCCTTTAGGATCCATAATGATCCCCCTTGCTTCTGCCAGCCCCTCCTTTTTGATTAATTACTACTTGCTAGTTCATTATTGTATAATTATCAAAATTACTAGCTAGCATAAAGAACTATTTAAAACTAAGAGATTAATCATAGCTTCATTATTATGTTGTACAAAAAGATGGGCAATGGAGTGCTCCTTTTCCTTCTAACAAAGTAGAAAATGAGAATTTCCATATCCTCGCCCTTCATCTCTTTTAACCCTTAACAAAAACTTCTGTTTATGAGTTCCATAAACTTGTAGTTTGCTTTTGAAACCAGCTTTTGGCTATCGAAACAATGTCTTGGAAAAATATGACAAAATGTGCATGGGAGTTCCAGCATGAAAACAATGGCTTCTGTTGACATAAAAACTGTATATTTGTTAAAGAGTCCAACCTTTTTGTTTTCCTCATTTTCTGTCCAAAATATATGCTTAACTTTCCAAGTTCTACCTAGTTTGGGAGGCAACCCAACCGAGTCTCAATTACCATTTTGTAGAAGGGGGAAATATTGGCAAATATCAAACTTTCTAAGATAATCTATGTGGTAAAATGAAATAATTGGGCTTCCTAATTATAAGTACCCCATTTGATGGAAGTTTCTCAATTGTTAACTCCTTGTCAAGTTGTGGGATCCACTAAGCACTCTTAATAAAGAGAGATTCCAACTATTCAGGAGCTTGCAGAGACAGATTGATGCACTGGCCAGTTTTTGTGACCTTCGACAATTGACGGTCAACCTGGGTAAAAGCAAGGTTTTGATCTTCAACGCATCGAAGAGCTCCCTTACAAACTTACATTTCCATTACAAGGAGGCAGAGATTGAGATCACCATAGTGTACACTTATCTGGGAGTACGGTTCACTGGGCCCCGTTTCAGCATGCGATAGGCCCTTCTGTTGAGGATTAGTAAAGGGTACAGTTCCCTTTCCCTCATCGAGAGACCGTGCTTCTTGGGTCAGTTTTAGGACATCTCGTCCAAACTCTACCTTATGGAGGCAATTATCAGACCCACTATTCTCTATGGCTCTAAGATCTGGGGGTCAAGCTTGTTACAGACAGACTGGGCTAGTTGGAACCCTACTTCTCAGGCGTATCATCTGCTGCAAGCGGACGGTTCTACAACCCATTATTCAGGCAGAGTTTGGCGTCCACCCATTTCGCCTTGAGGTCATTTTCTGCTCAGTCTCTTTCCTTCATAGAGTTAGATCTTTCTGTGACTCTACCATCGGGAGAGAGCAATATCCCTACCTAGCTCTTTGCTCCTCAAAGGCTCTTGCTTCGGCTCCCCCATCAGGCCGTGTACGTGGTTGGTTCTCAGAGGCATCTCGACTCCTCTAGTCGATGACTATCTTCCCAGAGTGCCTTCCCCCGTTTAGTTTCTCCCTGGACGCACCACACCATGTCTTGCCAACTAGACAGGTACTAAATCAGGTTACTAGAGAGGACATCTATGGAATCTACACTCAGGTCACTTGGACCTCGCCTTCGGCGAACCTAGGCCCGGAGATGTCCTTCTATCTAGAGCACTTTTTGGAGCTGCAAGATGGCTTCATAGTCCGCTCCTCTTACAAACACAAACATTGAATGCACTCACATAGGATTCCTTTGGGTCTGCTTCGGGTTGGATCCCATTGGATCCTGATTGAGATGGACCACCATATACCATGGTTCGATATGATCTGCTAGATGTGCCACTTTCAGGAGTCGGAGACAAAGATGCACCTCATCTTTAGGTGTCCTATATATTATGAGATTAGAGGATGCTACCATTTCCTATACAGGGACTCAGGGGGCTGACTCTCTACTTCCTTCCGGTACTAGGACTAGAGATGCCTAGCCCTCTTCATCAGGGAGATATTCTGCCACAGATCTCAATTCTTGCACACCACGCCCAACCTTGGGATGACTAGGACGATCACCTCATACTTTCATGCTGACCCATCAGATCAGAGCAACACGTAGAGGGCTGAGTCCCAAAGTACACTAGACAGTAAACTGGTGAGACCTCGTGTCTCTCCGCAACCTCTCCTTCAGGGAGACAGATCATCATCATCAAGATTGATTCAGAAGTGCCGTACGACACAATAGTCCACACATTCTTAGAGAGTTAGAGGGATTGGCTCTAGACAACTCCAGAGCAGGGCACCTCCTGTCCATCGGACCACCTCCCAGTTTCAAACGAGCTACTATAGTTCTATTCAGAGTTTCTTTCTTTTGGCCTCGGATGCTAGGAGTACCCTCGCTCCTACATCCCCCTAGAATCATACAGTCAGATCTCCTGATAGTCCCTGAGGACTCCGACAGTGAGCCAGCGCCTAGTTAACCCCCTCGCCCTCGGCCATCCGATCTGGGAGACCTTGACAACCTCATCGTTAGACCTCTCTCTCACTCTCTCTCTCTCTTATCATGGTTATATACTTTCCGAGACTACTTGACTTTAGATTTCTTTCTTTATGCTATTTTCAACATTTTTGACATTATCTAGGAGTTGCGATTGCACTCCCACATTGTACTCATACTTGATGTAGTTCTCAGTCCCATTGACCTACTTTTGTGGTCATTTGTTGGACATGAATCAAATTATCTTACCTTATCAGGGAGAAGTGATATTGCTTGTCCAACAGACCACAAAAGTAGGTCAATGGGTATGTTGCAATGTTACCAGAACCGAACTGGTCATTGGATCGGTCGACCCCAAAAACCGGAACCGAACCAGAACCGGGAAAAAACCGATCACTAAAAATACATAAAATATTCAAATTTTGAAAAACAAATACATATTCATATGCATCCATGTGAATCCAAACCATTATACACAAATTTGCAAAGTTTCTCATATATATTCATGTGCATCCATGTGAATCCGATTCCAGAATCCAAACCATTATACACGAATTTGCAAAGTTTCTCATATATATATAACAAGTAATAGTGTATAAAACCAAAATAGCACTAAGAGTAAGTGCACTCCATGAGTCCAGAGTCCAGACTCCATAGTCATATGAATATACGAATCAAAATACATCATCAAAAAGGCTCTAAATGGCCTATAAAGTCCGAAAATAACTCTAGAGTCTAGGCTAGACTCTAGAGAGTAGAGACTAGTCACTACACAATCTAATAATCTGAATCTGCATACTGAAAGGAAGCCTCAGAGGACTTAGACTCGGACTCAGACTCAGACTCAGAGTCATCATCTACATCGTCAACATGAGTAGACTCAACAGGGGGATTCTGAGCCTGGCTTGATTCCCCTGGTCCAGAAGGCAAAGATACAGGTGCAACATCGGTGCACACATTTTCTTGATGTGGCTCGGGATCCAAATCCATTCAAGAAAGGTCTTCATGGTCAAAAGCTGATGGCGGAGTCTCCACAACCCAATCTGATGAGGGATCAACATCATCCAAGAATATGTTGCTGGATTCAAGGGTCTTGTTCATCAATTGGTTGCGCCTCAACCTAAGGTTATACTGAAAAAATACCATATCATTCAACCGTTTTTGCTCTAAATGGTTTCTCTTCTTGGTGTGTATACGCTAAAAAACACTCCAGTTGCGTTCACACCCAGAAGCACTGCATGTTTGGCTCAATATTCGAACTGCAAATTTCTACAATTCATGGTACTGACTACCAAATTGCTGCCACCAATACGTTGCATGTAAAGACAAAGAAGATTTAACAAAGGAGTTTGAAAGTTTGATTTACTTTTTGCCATGAATAATATAATTGAAATTTGAAAGACTTTACAATTACGTACCTGGTGGATCTCTTGCTCTACTTCGAACAACCATAGCCATGCCAAAGGTACCAATACTCTCATTGAAATGCAAGAGTTTGCTGTGTATCTCATCTTCTTTGTTGGAATCAGGGACCATGCACTCAATGCATTTGTATAATCCTTCTTTTACCTCCCCATCTGCTTCAAAATATTTTGTGTAATGGTACCTTTCAAAGAGTTAAAACTTAAGAGTCAATGAGTTTGAACTTTGAAACATTAGCTAAAGTTTAAAGTTTAAACATTTGCAAATTAAAATTTAGTAATATCTCTTAAAAACTTTGAAATTACTTACTACTTACCTGGGATTTAAGTAATATCCTGCAGCATGTAAAGGGCGATGGAGTTGTTTATTCCATCTTTCATCAATGATTCTCCACAAAGGAAGATATTTGTGCCTTTTACCTTGATATGCTTCCTTTATTGCCTCCTTGGCCTGATCCATGGCCTCATAAACAAAACCCATGGCTGGTTTATCACCATCCACCATTCTGAAGACTTTCACAAGAGGCACACTAAATAGCGCTATCTCCTCTGCCCTTTTCCAAAATGCTTTCTCATACACTTTTTCAACAATCTCTTTGCCTTCGGCCTTCTTGCTCCATTGAGATGCATTCCACTCATCACAAGAGAACATCTTCCTCAGGTTGGCTTTTTGGTCAATCATGGATTGCAACGTAAGAAAATTCGTTGCAAAACGTGTGATAGTTGACCTGACAAGCTCTCTTCCATCAGTGTTTTTTCTCATAAGGTTCAAAACCCATGAGTGGTTGTAAATTTACTTTGTTATGCTTTTACCTTGTTCCATTGTTTTTTTCACCCATTTAATTTTCCCAATATCCTCAAGCATGAGGTCCAAACAATGGGCTGCACATGGAGTCCACCAAATGGTACGATGCTTTTCCTCTAACATCCTTCCAGCTGCAACATAATTTGCGGCATTATCTGTGATAACCTGTACAACATTATGCACCCCCACCTTCTCAATTACTTCATCCAAAAGACGAAATAGTAAATTTGCATCTTTCACTTGATCAGATGCATCCACTGATTTAAGGAACATAGTTCCTTTAGGGCAAGCAATAAGGAAGTTGAGAATGGTGCGGGATCGCTGACCAGTCCATCCATCAGACATGATTGTGTACCCTGTTTTAGACCATGACTCCTTGAACTCTGTGAGGTATTCCTTTACTCTTTCAACTTCATTTTTTAACAGATTACCCCTAATATCCTCATAACTAGGTCCCTTGAAGCCCAATCCACATGAAGCTACAACATCCAACATAGGTTGTGTTATCCCTGATTTTTAGGGATAACCAGGAGATCATGTCTCGAGGCCCATAGGTCCTAGACATGGAGTACAGAGAGCAGGATTGACCCGAGCATGGCTCTGGAGGGCCCATCCTTTTCTTCTTTCATCAGACACGTCTTGTCAGCAACAACAACATCCATCACCTTCGGCTTGGACTTGTATCGGAGGAAGCTCTTGCTCCATGAGGTAATTGGTCCAGGTATCATGGTATGTGTCATTTTGATCATTATAACCTTTAAATGTATGCATCTAATTCCTTTTATCTCTGACAACTGCTTGGATCTTACATTAACCCACATGACCATGTTTGGGGAGATTGATTGGGTGCCCTAGCAAGCCTGTACCCATAGGTTTTGGTTTGCCATTGGGGGATTTCTAAAGAGCCATTGTCCGCTCCTGTCATATGACCACTTTTCCATCTTATTTCCCGCTCATCTATCCCTTTCCCCTTGTCCGGGCATTAGGTTGGCCTGTTTGTAGGTTTGCACCTTACCTCGTGGGAAGAAGGGGCTAAAAGCCCAGAAGGTAAAAGCAGCTGGTAAAAGATAAAAGCCTAGAAATAAAACCTCGAGATGCTTCGCCCAGGGATCCCCGAGAAGGCAATAAAAATCCTCTCAACAAGAAACAAGAGGGACCCGAAAAAATAACAAACAAGACCTAGTCAAGAGGATAGGGGGTCTCATCATGAGCCAGCCTATTATGTTCATGGGTACCTAACAACATGACATTGCCATCATCTGGTTACCACGCCAGGGCAGTGACCTTTGGTTGCATGGCCAAGGGGAAGGGGGTCTCATCACGAGCCAGCCTTATCATCTCTGTGAAAGTACTTGTGGGTAACACTGTCAGCTCTGGTCACCACGCCAAGGCAGTGTCCTCTGGTTAGCCCTTGAATAAAAAGAAAAAGAAGAAGAAAAAAGCAAAAGAAAAGAATAAAGGCAAGAACGGGCTTGGAAAAATTTGCATCCATGACAGGTACAACTCGCCTTCTACAAAGGCACCCACAGGTAATATCATGCATCCCTAGCTCTCACTCTACCCGTATGTCTGGAGATCCCTTAGCCACATCACCTCATTTACATGGCTTGGATGAAACCTTTCAGAAACTTTCCTTTCCTTATGGATACTAGCCCAATAGGGTGCCTTGTCCTTTTCCTCAACCTTGTATTGTAGGTTTTTGTAATGTCTTTGAGCTGTTGAATGATATATCAGGGTTTTTATGCATATGTTTGATAATATTAATGATGAAATGTGATTAACATTGCTATGATCCTTGTGACTAATGAGCCCATGGAGGGCGTAGTTTTTGATGTGCAGGACCATGCCCGACGGACAGGTACCATTTGGACCGATACACATGGGGAGATGTTAGTTTGGACCTCCATGGGGCTGAAGAGCCCATCAGATGGTTGCTGAGACCCCGTTAGAAGGGCAGAGACGAGACAGTGCTTGATCGAGGTTTTGCACCGGAGAAGAAGAGGATGTTTCACCAGAGACACTTTGGCAGAGCCCGACTGAGGGGGAATGACCCCTTTTCAGTGGAACGTTGGCCTTAGAAGCCTCAAAACGTCCCCATCACCACCATGACGTCATCCAGCTTCATGGTCACCTTTGGAGGCAGACTGGGCAGCAGTGGCACGTGTGGCATGTTGGAGAAGCCCCTAGGGGGCTAACGTTTTGCTCCTGGATGTCCCATTTGCCTTGAAAGGGGCTAGCGCCTCCTTTAAAGGGGCTTTTACCTTTATTACAGCTCAGTTAGGGTTTTAATTTGACTTTTAATGTAAAAACAGTATGATTTTGGTTTGTAGCCTTGTCGGCTATTTTTTATGACCTAAATTAATTAAAGGTCATTGATACACTATATATTGAGGAGTTTTATCCTCATTTTCACATAACTCATCACTCACTCTCGTAGTGAGGTCTGATTTTTGAGCCCTATTGGGGTTATTGGCTATTTTGAGGAAGGCGCACTTGTTTGGAGAGGAGATTTTTGGCAATTTATGGTGTTTTTCTTGAAGGAAGGTTTACAACTAGGGTTTGCATGCTATTTTCTTGGTGATTTGTAAGTATTTTTCTGCAAAACTTCTTGATTGAATGGTTGTAATTTAATTTCTTGCATTTATTTATAAATATTGCTGAATCAAATCCCTAGGGGACAAACACACAAGTAGGTCGTTGTTTCATGTCCCCTGATAGAAAAACCTTTTAGCCATTGAAGAAGAAGAAGAGAGCCTAGCCATTGCTACACTCTTTCTTTCTTCTTCCCTTAAGCTAGCCGTACCCTTAAATTTCAAGAGGAAGAGGACGTCCCAGGCCTAGGTTATCTACACCTAGGGCCGTTTTTCTTTTAGGGTTTGATGAAAGAGCCTTGCCTTTGCAACACTCTCCCTCTTTAAACTCTCTTGTCTTGATTTTACTTGTCTTTGAGCTAGCTGATTGCCGGGAAGGAGGAGAGAGCACGAGGCCTTGCTTAAGCAACACCTGAGTAAGCCTCTCTCCCCTAGGGTTCTGTTTTTAAGGCCCTGCTATTGCAGCACCTTGAAACCTTTCCCTGTTGTCCTTTGAATCTCATCCCCTTCAACTTGTGCGTCCTTCACCTTTTGACTCCATAACCCTAGGCACTGATCTTTAGTCTCCAACGTTGAAGTGAAAGTGATTAAAACAACTCTCAAACTCTTATAAATTGAAACCCTAACTAACTACTAACCCTAATAAGGCTGACGTCATCCTTGGTTATTCCATCTTGATGCAACAAGTTTTCTTCATAGGCAATTAGATGATGGTTTTGGAGCATTTATTAAATAATGGATTGATTTGACACATTGATTGCTACATCATCTTGGTATATATTGATAAATTGATATTATCTCATTGTTGTATTCATAAAATATTGATCTTGTCAATATCTATTGCTTATGTATTGATATTGGATAGTTATATGAAGTACTAACCCTTTGAATCATAGCCTGCATATATTAGTCTGTTGTTGCTTTGTTCTGGGCAGGTGTTCTCATTTGGGCCTACACTTCATCATTGGTTGTTTAGCCCGACTATCTGTTTTAGGTGGTGACCTGTGAAGAGGGACCTTTACTCTGATCTTTATTTACCTTAGCCTCTTCAAAACCCCAGGTTACCGGGGACGTCTCCCCTGGGCCTAACCACCCTAAAAAGAAAGAACCTCCCCATTGTGGTGACATTGGGTGGGGTAGGTTCATGTTACGCCAATTTGGTCTCTATCTTCTAGCCTTTTGACCCAGCTACAAACTGTGCGATAACAGGTTGATAATAAACAGACCTTGCAGCATTGAAAGATATGTCTGCATCATACCACCACCTAGCAATGCATTCCAAAACAACCTCCCTTTTTATCTTCTTCCATTTGGCATCAATAGTGGGCTGAGAACCAGGGGTAGTGCGGGGTAAAAAAAATGAGTCAAGGTTACCACAAGGCCTTTTGGATCCTGATGCACCAACACCACTTCCACCAACATGTTCTACTTCTTCCCTAGGATTGGTATAAGGATCACGCCCAGGGATTGGTAAAGCAGAGGATTCCTCAAAACTAGGCATTCTATCTTGAGGATCACTATCAAATCGAGTTCCACCACTACTTCTCCCCACCTCTTTTTTAACCTTCTTATTCTTGGCTTTATCTGCTTGAAAGCCTTCAAGAAGGCCCATCATCTCAACTTTTAGTTCATCAGAAACTTTCAAGCATGGTTTTATATTCTCCCTTGTATTGGCTAGATGTTGTTTGATCCTATGA
>JASDQU010739167.1:86633-128863 GCA_032191745.1 Picea mariana
CCCCCCCACCAACCTCCTTTTTGCAATAATTACAAACCATTGACCCATCAATCAATTGGCAATGAAGCCATGCTGGATCCCTCCTTTCTTTAGGAGCCATAGAAACAAATAAAAATCTGCAAATAAAAACCCTATGTGTTTTTAATTGCTAGGAGAAAACAACAATAATTTTTTCGGAGAAAACAACAACAATTTTAAGGGAAGTAAGTGCATAGTTTACATACCTTGAAAACAAGTTCCAAATCTGCCCAAGAAATACGCTCCAAATCTGCCCAAGAAATATGCTCCAAAACAACTCCAAATATGCACAAGAAATGTGCTCCAAATAAGCTCCAAATATGCTCCCAATCTTCTCCAAATCAGCTTCAAGAAAAGAGGCAAAATAACTCTCCAAACGAGCCCAACAATCACCTCTCCAAAGTAGCCTAGCAAGCTCTCCAACTCAACCCTGCAATCAGCTCTCTAAACTCAAGAAAAACCCTTAGCTCAAAAACTCACGAGAAGCCAAATGAGTAGTGTGAGTGAAAGAGAGGGGGTGGGGTTGCCTTTATAGCTTCATTAGGGGCTCTAGACAATTCTAGAAACTTCCCATGCATGCCCCTAACCCTAAATTTAAAAAAAGAACTAATTTATCCTTACTTTTTTTGGGCGCGGGCGTCTTCAGCAAAAAAAACTGGTTTCGTACGGAACCGGTCAAGAGTGGTTTGATGAGGTGGTTCGGACCGGTCGGGGCTCAGAACCGGTTGGACCGGCCGGTTTTACTGGTTCCGGTTCGGTTCTTGTAACACTGGTATGTTGAGTTTAATACTGCCAATACAATTTGGAAGCACAAAAATGGTTCCTATATAAATGCAGAATGTAAAGTATTGATTGATACTAAAAACCTGAAGTTTGAATCATTAAAGAGGATCTGGAAGAAAAATGTAGAAGGAACGTAACATCCAAAGTCATGATTACAAATAGTGTAAGTGTATCAACATCCACTAGAGCTAGCTCTCCTACCATCCGAGTCCAAATGGAGGAAACTTTGTATAGAGGATGGTCTGGAGGAGGACCTGGAAGAAGAGATGCACTGTACAACATGTTGCTTCCTGGAAGATGCAACCCATTGCTAACACCTGGAAGGACATGCTTGACTGCTAGTGTGAGATGTAAAAATTCAAGTGTCAAAATCTTTTCCTCCACTCGATATGCCTCTTATTTTTCCCTTAATATCTTTTTGTCCAAAGGTAAAACTTAAAAGTCCACAGCGAAGGAAAATTCCTTATTCTCCCCACACATTTCTATTAGATTTTGGGGTTACTTTGAAAGTGTTTACACCATGCTTTGTGGGTGCTTCATGTGATGTGGGGTGCATGGTGTATGGATGAGCCCTTAGTTGTTCCATGATGGGCTTGAACATTGGAGGTGGCTTACTCATTGATTGCTTGACCTCATATGGATTCTTGATTGATATTCTTCCTTGGAGAGTTAGAGACCTTGTGACAACGTGATGACTTTTTCAGGTAGTCGACACATGAAGATAGGGTTGCTTTCTTGGAGGACACCTTGCATTGAAGGATAAGCGTTGGACATTGAGGAGGAGGGCGTTGAGCCCTAGACAACAGGGGGTTGCTTGGATCACTTACTTGGAGGCTTGTACTTGACTTATGCTAGCTTGGCTTGACGGAGTGGACTTGTAGGTGGGTAGACTCAGAGATGGCATATTGCTTTGGAAAGGCGTTGGAACATTGGAGCACTTGGAGGAGGAGCATTGGACCTTAGGGGAGTAGCGCCCGTGCCTTGGAGCATTGCTTGTGGATCATCTTCACTTTGGAGCTTGACATGTGTTACTTGTATAGGAGCGCTTCAAATGTGTGGGCCTACTTGTTTGTAGTAGGTTTCTTGTAAGAGTTTAAACTTTAGGTCCACTTGTGTATTGTTGGCCTCCCTTACCTCTCATAAATATAGAGGAAGGAGAGAGTCCTTTCATTAATTATCTTGATCATCTTGTGTTTTAGATATGTGAGGAGATGGGCTCTTTAGTTTCTGTCTCTCTTGTTGATTCTTCCTTGTATTTTCTCTCTTTTGGTCTTGGAGTGCTAGGATTCTTGGAAGATTCTTTGAATGTGCTAGGGCTAGGGTTTTACCCTAAGAAGACCAAGGAGCTAGGGTTTGTGAGAAACCCCAAGGGAGAAGAAGTTGATCCTTGTTGGAGAAGAAGAGAAGAAGGGAGATGTCTTGCTTGGAACGAAGGAGTCTTGCTAGTGTGATACTAGTTTGTGGAGGATCTTTGGGGGAGCTAGGGTTTTTCATGGTTGTGCCTAGATAGGGTTAATAATTTGTACTTCATCTTGATATATATATATCATGAGTGGGCCTAATGGTTAAGAGCATGTGTTTCCTCCTTGGAGGTCACATATTCAAATCCTGAGGGGGGTAGGGTATGTATACCTCCGTAGACTTTAGTAGTTAAATCGTTGCACGGGGGGGTCCCTTGTCCCACAAACAAGGGGCTCTCTCACACCAATTTGGTGTTTGGCTTGGCCATGACCTTAAAAGTAGATTATTATTATTATTATTATTATTATATATGAAGTTTTCAGCCGTCCAAAATTGCCTATTTGCAGATTTGATTTTCAGCATTCATTGTCTTCATGGTTTTGTAATTTCCAGCTCTTATATGTCTTGCTCATTTGGCATATTTTAAGGAGGAATTGTTAAGTTTGTCATAGGAGTAATTTTCAGATCTGGTTTATGCATGATAAGTTACCCTAAAGGGCTGAAACTTAGTGGCATAAGATTGGTATCTTTTCTCTTGGATTGTCATGGTGATTGGGGTTGTGAAGGAGTGAATTATTGTCCACTGTTGCTTTTGTTTTATGCATAATTCAGATCAGCCCCAAGGCTGAAAATTCACCAGGTTAAGAATCTTTGGGAAACCTCTAAGAAAGAGGTGAAATTTCTGTATTGTTTGGTCTTGAAAATTTCTACAATTTCCAGCCTGTTATCCCCTATCCTAGGGATAACTAAGGAGATCATGTCTCGAGGCCTAGAGGTCCTAGACATGGAGTGTCGAGAGCCAGATGACTTGAGCATGGCCCTGGAGGGCCCATCTTTTCTTCAGTACAACCCACCTATTAGAAACAACAACGTCCATCCCACCAGCTTGGTTTTGAGGTAGTAGTAAGTCTTGCTCCATGAGGTAATGAGTCCGGGTATCATGGTATGTGTCACTCTGATTTTTGAAGCACTTGAATATGTTGCACTAAAATCTCCTTCATTTCGTAACGTTTGCTTGGAAATTATGCTCTTTAACTTGTTCATAGGTGGGAGGGTGACAAAATGCCCTAGTAAGTTGTTTCCCCTTTAGGATGAGTTGCTATTGGGTGGGCCTATGAAAGGTCATCGTCCATTCCCTCCATACTTACCACTTTCCATCATTATTTCTCTCATCTTCTCCCTACCTTGGTTCGAGCATTGGGTTTGCCACTCTAAGAAGGGTTGTACCTTGCCTTGTGGGAAGAAGGGGCTAAAGGCCCAGAGGGTAAAAGTAGCTGGCAAGAGTTAAAAGCCAAAATGAAACCTTTGAGATGCTTCGCCTAGGGATTCCCGAGAAAGCATTAAAAGGCTTCTCAGTAAGAAAAGGGGACCCATAAGATGAAACAAAACCCAAGGTACTAGTTGGTGGATGGGATGTCTCATCATGAGCCAGCCTATTAGGTCCATGGGCATATAGCGGTATGACACTACCATCTATTTGGTCACCAAACCAGGGTAGTGGCTCTTGGTGGCATAGCCAAGAGAAAGGGGGTCTCATCACGAGCCAACCTTCTCATTTCCATGAAATGCTTGTGGGTAACACTGTCATCTCTGGTCACCACGCCAGGACAATGTCCCCCAACTTTTCCCTTGAAGAGAAAAAAGACCAAAAAGCAATAAGACTAAGAATAAAAGGCATTTGAATGGGCTAGGAAACAATGGCATCCATGATAAGGTGCAACTCGCCCTCTACAGAGGCACCCACAAGCAAGACCTACATTTCCCTGTTATCAGTGCACCCTCTGCCCAAACATTCCCCCTACACCATTTCACACACTTACATGACCTAGATTGGCTCTCACCTGGGAAACACCCCAAACTTAAGGAGGATTAGCCCAATAGAACATCTCGAGACCCTCTCCAAACTTGACTTGTTAAACTGCATAACGTCTTTGAGCATTTGTTTGGGTAAAGGGGGGTTTGATGCACATGTTTGGGTAATTTGATTATTAGATGTGATTGACATTGCTATGATCCCTGTGACTTATGAGCCCATGGAGGGCGTACTTGTTGCTGCTGTAGGACTTTGCCCGGTGAACAGGTGCATATGGGGGAATGTTTAGGTCGGACCTCCATGGGGCTGAAAGCTCAACTGATTGATGCTGTAACCCCACCAGGTGGAAAAGAGAAACCACAGGCTTGCACTAAGAAGAAAGAAGGATGTTGCACCAGGGACACTCCGACAGACCTAGACCCAGGGGGGTCTTGCCTCTCCTCTTGGATGTTGACCCTTAGAGGCCCATGACGTCATCATTTTGACCCTAGACGTCATCCAGTCAGGGTTTTCCTTTATGAGGACGGTTGTGTGCTAGTTTTTCACGTGTGACAGTATTTGGGGCCTTTGGAGGCCAAACGTTTTGCATCTGAGGCCTAGCGTTCCACCCTAGGGGGGTAACGTTACACTAGAAGGGCATGACGTCACCTTTGGATTTGATTTTAGGGTTTAATTAATGATATTTATGTAAAAACTGGATTTTAAGGTAATTTGGCCATGTCGGCCTTTTGATGACCTAATTTTAATTAAAGGTCATAAGTATTGTATAAATAAGAGAGAAAAACTCTCATTTTTTCATCATCACTCATCACACAAGTGGTGAAGTCTGCAATTTGCACCCTTCTCAAGGGTTATTGGCTGAAATTTTAGGTGCACTTCTTGGAGGAGGCTATTTTTGGTGTTTCTTGGCTATTTTCATGGTGGAGAATCTTCAACTAGGGTTTAAAGCTTGATTATTCTTGGTGAAGTAAGTGGAAAATCTGCATTTCTTTATTGTGAATGAATGCTTATGGTGAATTTACTTGTTTCATATCAAAGATTATGAAATTGCTTGCTTGAAACCCTAGGAGAAAGACATATGTTAATATGTTTTTCTCTATAATTTTCCAGTTGTTTAAATTTCTCAAAGAGCACCTTATCAAGTAGTAGATACTAGAGCCCTACCATTGTAGCACTCTAGTAACCCTGCCTCATTGCCTATTGCATATTTTATTTCAAATTCTCTATGGAAAAGAGAAATCGCTAGGGCCTGAGTTTCCTTACTTCCTAGCAATTACCTCTAGGACTTGGATGTTTGAGGCCTTGGGCTACGAACACCTCTCTCATCTTCTCCATCTCCTTTGACTAAGTATTATCATTGCTATTTTCCTCTAAGAGTTGCTGCTGTTATCATTGACTCCATTACCCTAAAAGGCACTAGTCTACTCACTACAAGTGATTGATTGATCAAACAACTTTCAAACCATCTTCCTTGGAGCATTTGCTAACTTTTACTAACCCTAGATTATCTAAATTCACTAACTAACTTGCTGCTGTTGCAAAAGATTGCTACAGCCATCTAACAGCAGCAAATTGACCCTAAAAGTGACACTTTATGCTAGCTAGACATTGCTAACACTGCTTGTGACTATCTAATATCAATTTGCCTAGTTAAAGCTATTATTTCAAGTCTTTTCTCAAGCAACTTGAAGCATAATTATTGTGGCTGTTACAAATTTATCGTTGCTGTTATAAACTGTTATACTGCTGCAATTTCATATCAGCTAGTCTATTTTTTAAGAGTTCATTGCCTTATGAAGCATTGATATCATTTTGGTACTTGGAAAGTGCCATTTTTTCTCTTTGTTGTCTTGTTCTGGGCAGGTACACAACATTACTCTTTTGCTTCATCCCTAATAAGACACATGAACCTTTTGACTTGAGTGACCTGTGAGAGGGGAGGGACTTTCTTGTATCATTTGCCTTAGCCTTCTCAAATCCTCACGTCACTGGGGACGTCTCCCCTGGGGTACTGTGACATACTCCTAAATAGAAAGGGGTTTCCTATTACGATGACAGTGATAGGTCACTCTTAGTTACGCCAATTTTGTATCCACTTGCCTTGGGCTTTGGGCAAGTACAAATTGTGCGATAACACAGCGTAGAACTCAGACACATTCAACTGGCCTTCATTTAATTTTATTTAAAAAAGGTTTTATGTCTTTATCATATGAGCATTGACCTACCTTTATCAACTTAAGGCTATGTATAGGTTTGGTTAATACATTAGAAGTCCATAATATGTGTAACTACCCAAAATTACTAGAGAAAAAAGATACCTTGACAGTGGACACCTGGTTTCTAACCACAAGTAATGATGACAACATCTGACTTAAATATAAAATGATAGCACTGAATTTAAGGAGCTAGGCCGACCTCCATTAGGAAGGTCAATTTTGAATAATAACAATGCTGAAAGTAGGATCACTAAGCAGACCTATAACTAGAACATCTATTGATGGCTTCACTGAGTACTCATTAATGCACCATATGTGGATGCAATTTTCCATATTACACATGATTTCTCCTTAAAAAATTGCACACTATTCTTTGTATTGAGAAACCCCACTTTTAATTGGGATTTCTAGTCTGGAACTTTAATCAGAAGACCATGACTTATGCATTTGGAGCTATATGTTGTATAACCCTTGATTTTCGGGGGTTGTAAAAGGATCATGTATTGGCATAGGTAGAATTTGATTTTTGAAATGCTATGCTGTATCATCCATGACTAATGATAAGCCTATGCAACAATATTTTTAGTGCCTTACAAGGATGCGCGGATTGATGAAGTGTTACAAGTTTTTATTTAGTATTGTGTTAGTTAGCATAGTTATTTGGCAGATGTGTTATAAAATTTAGGAGAAGGTAGTAGTGGCTGGGGTTCTGTACCCATATCAGTCTTGGTTACATAGGTTTTATATTACCATTCAAGCCTTATTTTGGACTTAGAGGGCTTCTATAAGGTGTTTGTGAAGAAGTACTTTACTAGATTTTTCTAGTTCCTCTGTATATATCTTTAATTAATTAGTCGTTATACAATAGTTTGATGAGCATTCTTCTTCCTGCCATTAGTAGATTTTGCTAGGTAATCTCTATTTGGCATGGTGTAATATTGAATGCTTCATGTTCTAGTAATAATCTACTTAATATGAGATACTGTTAAAATAATGTAACTACAAAGTGTATTCTTATTATTATTTGATATATTATTCATTGGATCAATCCCCATTGTGGATTGATCATGTCGGCTATTGTAAAAGGACCAAATCCCCTTTTGCGGATTCGTCATAATGTAATTGTAAAAGGCAAAAGAAGAAGTCGGCCCCAGAATATATCAAGAGGCCCCGAAATATAATAAAGGTGGTTATAACCACCCAGCTGGAGAAGTCGGCCCTGCCAGTGAAGAGACACTTCACATGTGCCAGTCTTGTATAAATAAGGAGGCTAGCGCCTCACTTAAAAAAACAACTCACTTTCTCATTGAGAGA
Organism: Picea mariana; assembly: GCA_032191745.1. Classification (NCBI taxonomy): domain Eukaryota; kingdom Viridiplantae; phylum Streptophyta; class Pinopsida; order Pinales; family Pinaceae; genus Picea; species Picea mariana. The sequence goes on from JASDQU010739167.1 coordinate 94,239, forward strand.
CAAATTTCAGAACTACAGTTAGAGAAGAAGGAGAGAGAGTGGTGCATCTTTGGGAGAGGATCTTCTGTATTAGTTTGAATTATCTCTTGGCATTGTATTGGCTATCTATAATAAGGAAGTTTTGCTGGGTTTTCTTCCCCTAGAGGGTTTCCCAGGATAAATGCTGTGTCTCTTGTGATTGTGTATTTCTCAGTGATCTTGTATTATGCTATTGTTATCTATTGAAATGCAAAGAACTATAATAATGGCTTAAACATTAACATGGTATCAGAGCCACGCTGAAGGAAGCATCTATCACAAGAGTGAAAAACGTCACTGTTGTCGTACATGCAAATTAGGGCTTTTTGATGGTGAAGCTTTTCAGCCCTAAAACCACCTAGAAAAGTGCGCCCTCCCCCAAGGATTACTTTGGCACTCTCAGCGCACCTTTTCAGTGGCTGGATCTCCCGGAAAGTGAAACCCTAGTTTCACAAAGTACCAGAAGTACCAGAAAACCAGTGTACCAGAAGTACCAGAGTACCAGAGGTACCAGAAAACCAGAAGCACCAGTCCAGAAATCCACAGATCAAGTTTGGAGGAGCAAAAGTTGGATTTTCTTAGATCCAAACACACTAGGCTACTCGCCTCAGCGCAGCGCACCTCTTGGTAAGTTCAGATTTTGATTTTGAGCACTTTCATTTTTCGCTCATTTTCCTAACTCCAGGTAAAAGATGTCTGCAAGCGTTAAACTTGTTGACAAGCTAGAAGGAGTGGAAAACTTCTGTGCTTGGAAGTATAGGATTGGCCTCATTCTTGAAGAGAATGACTTAGCAAGATTCGTCAAAGAAGAAGTGCCATAACCCGCCGATGCTGCAGAAAAAGCCAAGCATCAAAAGGACACAATCGGGGCCAAAAGAATCATTGCAGATTCAATCAAAGACTACCTGACTCCTTATGTGTCATCTAAGAAGACTCCGAAAGAAATGTTTGATGCCTTGACCAGACTGTATGAAGGAAAGAACATAAACCAGAAGATGAATCTAAGAACTCAACTGAAGAATACAAGGATGCAGAAAGGAGAAACAATTTAGGAATATTTCTCCAGAATCTCAGAATTCAAAGAACAATTAGAAGCGATTGGAGATACCATAGACGAAGATGAACTCATGATGACGGCTCTAAATGGTCTCACAAGACCTTGGGATGCATTCATCCAAACGATATGCACCAGAACGGAGAAACTGAAGTTTGATAGTCTATGGGAAGAATGCATCCAAGAAGAAACAAGAGTAGCTAACCGTGAAGCGTTACTAGCAAGAGATGATGATCAAGCTTTAGCTACTCACACCAAAGGAGGATGGAAGAAACCCTACTTCTAAAAGGAGACTCATAAAGAGCCTCAACAGTCAAACAAATTCAATCATAAAGAATCTCATCCAAGGAGATTTCAGAAGAAAGGACAATGAAAGGAAAGAGACTACTCATCTGTACAATGCTATCATTGTGACAAGATGGGACATATTGCAAAGTTTTGTCTAGCCAGACGAGAAGAATATAAGAGAAAACATAAGAGGCATCATGCCCATGTAGTCGAAGATGAAGAGCCACCCGCAAAGATGATAAGAGAGTAGATCAAAGACCATGTCTTAATCTCTCAGGATCTGTAACACCTGGAGAGGACACTTGGCTCATTGATAGTGGTGCATCCAAGCACATGACGGGACAAAGAAACATTCTCTCTTGTATATCAGAAAATAAGTTTTCTCAGAAAGTGACACTTGGAGATGATTACCAATATTCCATCAAGGGAGTGGGAGAATCAAACCACAAATTGAATTCAGGTAATTCATTGAAGATGAAGGACATACTATATGTACCAGGTTTGACCAAGAACCTACTCTCCATTCCAGCTTTAGAAAAGAAAGGCTTCAGAGTTGCCTTTATAGATGGAGAAGTTCTTATGTGGGCTAAAGGAGAAACCTTAAATGAAGCAATCATCATTGGAAGTGAAGAAAATGGCTCGTATAAACTAAAGGGTCACTTAGAGGTGCCATGACCCACGCCATTGAAAACTCATGTGAACTTTGGCATAGAAGATTAGCTCACATCAACTACAAGGTGCTACCATACATATGCAAAGTAGTCGCAGGTTTACCAGAACTCAAAGGTGACCATGAAGGCGTATGCAATGGATGTGCACAAGGGAAGAACATCAAGAACCCGTTTCCGAAGAGAGACAACAAAGCAGAAGGAGTCCTAGAACTCATTCATTCAGATGTATGTGGCCCAATGCCATCATCCTCCATTAGTAGGTATGTATATTATGTATCATTTATTGATGATTATTCTCGTAAGACTTGGATATATTTTTTGAAATCTAAAGATGAAGTGTTCAACAAGTTCAAGGAATTCAAAGCCTTGACAGAGAATCTTTCTGAAAGAAAGATTAAGATACTCAGGGCAGATAATGGAGGAGAATATACCTCAAAAGAGTTTGTGAACTTCTGCAAAGATGTTGGGATCAAGAGGGAACTCACTACTCCCTATAATCGCCAACAAAACGGTGTAGCTGAACGAAAGAACAGAACAATAATGGAAGCTGTGAAGACTATGATCCATGATCAAGATCTTCCTATGTGCTTATGGGCAGAAGCAGCAATGGCAGCTGTATATGTGCAGAACTGATTATCCCATAGTGCACTTGGGCTCAAGACCCCGGAAGAGATGTTCACCGGAAAGAAGCCAGAGGTAAGCCATCTCAAAATATTTGGCTGCCCAATATTTATTCATATATCGAAAGAGAAGAGAAACAAGCTGGAACCTTCAGGAAAGAAGGGAATATTTGTGGGATACTGTGAGGTCTCCAAGGCCTTCAGAATCTATATACCAGGTCACCGTCACATTGAGATCAGCAGGGATGTGACCTTTGATGAAGATGCAACGCTCAGGAAATCTGGAAGATGCCAGCTTGAAGAAGTATATGAAGAGGAACCCGTAATCCCCAGTACTGCAATGAGGGAGGTTCCCAGACCTGCAGAACCAGTAAGGGAAGTCGTAACTTCCCCTGATGAGGAAATTCTAGAAGACCATGATATATCAGAAGTCCAAGAACCTCCTCAGATGACGATCCTCCATAAAAGGAAGCCAGCTTGGGCTAGAGGGCTTATTCAAGATGGAGAGAAGTACGATGTTCCCCAAGGAACTACGAGACAGGTGAAAAGACCAAAGCCATTCTCTAGTTATACGTCTTTGATGTGTGATCTTCTAGAAGAGGAGCCTACCTGCTTTGAAGAAGCCATTCAGAGGAAAGAATGGGCAGATGCCATGACAGAGGAATACCAATCCATAATGAAGAACAAAGTATGGGAAATAGTTCCCAGACCGGAGAGTAAAGATGTGGCATCCTCCAAATGGCTCTTCAAAATAAAACATGCTGTTGATGGAAGTATTGAGAAGTATAAAGCAAGATTTGTCGCTCGTGGCTTTTCTCAAAAGGAAGGCATTGACTATGAAGAGACATTCGCTCCTGTAGCTAGATACACTTCGATCAGAACCATCATAGCTCTTGCAGCTAAGATGAAGTGGAAGCTGCACTAGATGGACGTAAAGACAACTTTCCTAAATGGTGTCATCGAAGAGGAAGTGTATATAGAGCAACCTCAAGGATTTGAAGTTGAAGACAGGAAGTCTCATGTCTGCAGATTGAAGAAAGCCTTATACAAATTGAAGCAAGCTCCTAGAGCTTGGTATGGCCGTATAGACAATTTCTTGACAAGATTAGGCTTTACAAAGAATAAAGCAGACTCTAACCTCTACTTCAAGATCATGAACGATGAGGCAATAATATTACTGCTATATGTGGATGACTTATTCTTAACTGGAGAAGAAAAGCTCATCACTGAATGTAAGAAGAGACTTGCCTCAGAATTTGAAATGAAAGACCTTGGCCTAATGCATTATTTCTTAGGTCTTGAGGTATAGCAGAGTCCTAAGAGGATCTTCCTTAACCAAGGGAAGTATACAGTCGAAATCCTGAAGAGATTCGACATGTTGGAGTGCAAGTCCATGAATACACCCATGGAAGCGAAGCTGAAGCTGTTGGTCGACACTTCGTCAAAGTTGATTGATGCCACACTGTACAGACATATTATTGGATCGCTGATGTACCTGACGAACACCAGACCAAACATTTGTTTTGCCGTGAACACCTTGAGTCAGTTTCTGGTAAAACCCAGACATGTTCACCTAGTGGCTGCAAAACATGTGATGAGGTACCTTAAGGGTACAATAGATTGTGGTCTCAGCTATGATGGAGATCATGATTTCACATTTAGTGGATATACTGATGCAGATTGGGCAAGAAGTGTTTCTGACAGGAAAAGCACTTCAGGATGCTGTTTCAGTTTGGGATCAGCCATGATCTCGTGGCAGAGTAGGAAGCAATCTAGCATTGCTCCCAGCACAGCGGAAGCAGAATACATTGCTGCATGTTCTGCTGGCTGCGAAGCTATATGGTTTCGAAAGTTGTTGATCGACCTATTTGACTTAGAGATGAAAGCAACCATGATCCTATGTGACAACTAGAGTTGCATAAAGATGACAGAGAATCCTGTATTCCATGACAGGTCGAAGCACATAGAGGTCCGATATCATTACATCCATGACATGGTGCAGAGAGGAACCTTAAAGCTCCAGTACATTAGCACAAATGAACAGGTTGCTGATGTGTTGACCAAGCCTCTATCTCGTATAAAGTTTGAGCAGTTTCGAGATAAGCTTGGTATAGTCCGAAAGGACCTTCCTCGAAAGGGGGAGTAGTTGCTCTGATGAGACATCTCTTGCTTCTGAACTGACGGTTGTGACGTAAAGCAAGATGATGTGATGTGACTAGTACTGTGCTTCCGGCTGGATAGCTGTGACGTAAAGCCAGTCTAGTATCCTTCTTCTGACCTGATGGTTGTGACGTAAAGTAGGACGAGTACCTTGCTTCCAACCTGATGGTTGTGACATAAAGCAAGATGATGTGATGAGACTAGCATTGAGCTTCCAGCTGGATAGCTGTGACATAAAGCCAGTCTAGTATCCTGCTTCCAACTTGATGGTTGTGATGTAAAGCAGGACGAGTACCTTGCTTCCAACCTGATGGTTGTGACAAAAAGCAAGATGATGTGATGAGACTAGCACTGAGCTTCCAACTGGATAGCTGTGACGTAAAGCCAATCTAGTATCCTGCTTCCAACCTAATGGTTGTGACGCAAAGCAGGACGAGTACCTTGCTTCCGACCTGATGGTTGTGACGTAAAGTAAGATGATGTGATGAGACTAGCACTGAGCTTCCGGCTGGATAGCTGTGACGTAAAGCCAGTCTAGTATCCTGCTTCCGACCTGATGGTTGTGACGTAAAGCAGGACGAGCATCTTGCTTCCGGCTTGACAATTGTGACGTAAAGCAAGACTATGAGATGAGACTAGAACTGTGCTTCCGGCTTGATAGCCGTGACGTAAAGCCAATCTAGTATTAGTATGATGAGCCAACCTCGTGCTGTGATGATGATGATGATGTATCAGTTTTATACTAATACATATTGATGCAGATGATGATTGCATTCCTTTGAGAATGACGATGCTGCCGATGAAGAAAACTTCTGATGATTTATAGATACGCCAGTCAGTGTTCCAAGATGATATTGATGATGCTGTCCTCTCACCCACTTGATGCTGTTGATGATGTTGTCCTCTCTCTCTCGCCTGATGCTATTTAAGAATACCCTTCTTGTTAAGGGGGAGTGTTAAAATAATGTAACTGCAAAGTGTATTCTTATTATTATTTGATATATTATTCATTGGATCAATCCCCATTGTGGATTGATCATGTCGGCTATTGTAAAAGGACCAAATCCCCTTTTGCGGATTGGTCATAATGTAATTGTAAAAGGCAAAAGAAGAAGTCGGCCCCAGAATATATCAAGAGGCCCTGAAATATAATAAAGGTGTTATAACCATTCAGTTGGAGAAGTCAGCCCTGCCAGTGAAGAGACACTTCACACGTGCCAATCTTGTATAAATAAGGAGGCTAGCGCCTCACTTGAAAAAACAACTCACTTGCTCATTGAGAGACAAGTTTCGGAACTGCAGTTAGAGAAGAAGGAGAGAGAGTGGCGCATCTTTGGGAGAGGATCTTCTGTATTAGTTTGAATTATCTCTTGGCATTGTATTGGCTATTTATAATAAGGAAGTTTTGCTGGGTTTTCTTCCCCTAGAGGGTTTCCCAGGATAAATGCTGTGTCTCTTGTGATTTGTGTATTTCTCAGTGATCTTGTATTATGCTATTGTTATCTATTGAAATGCAAAGAACTATAATAATGGCTTAAACATTAACAGATACTATATCCTGGCTTATATCTATGGTGGAATATAACAAAGCTTCTGGGTTTTTTGCCATGGAAATCTTAGTAGGGATGTTGTCTCCATGTGAAAAAGGAGATGGAAATTTGACAAACAACTGCGAAATTAAAAAAATATGACTAAACTTTCGAAGGCATTGCCATAGCCTTTGAGGGTGTGAGCAAGTTTGTACATTCTTTTGGTGGCTGATTTCATAAGTGATAGCAAAGTCAAGTTGCTAAAAATAAATCTTTAAATTAATTACAACAAAATTTTGGAATTGTACTGATTAAAACTTTGCAGGAAGCAAGTTGCTGTAACCTTAGTCCTGGATCCATTACATTGGGATGTATTGTGATATTCCTATCTTCATTTTCTATAACCTTCACATCAATAGTTGTACTAATAAACAACTTGTTCTTATCCAGGCTTTTGTAGTGTTGCTTATTTTTCTGTAATAACCCCTCCCTATGGCTGTTATACTTCTCTGTGTGCTGTTGTTATGTTTTGTGTAACTGCTGGTATGTTTTGTGTTAACTGCTGGTTCAAGACTTTCTTCAAACAGTTTGATGCTGGTGTGTGTTTGTTTGTTTTCAGACTTTTGTCAAACAGTTTGCAACGTCTCAGAAAGCATTTGGCATACAATTTGTAACAGAAGAAAATACAAATAGACAATATTTCAATAACAGTGAAGGAAAATAGCCAAACTGATCAGATTTATTACTACTCCAACTAGAACAATTACATCAGTAAAACCACTCACAGATTTGATCAGAATTACACTTGCACTTAATGGTAAGAATGGCTGGAAATAGAGATGAAATGCTTCTGTAATGACTGCTGGAAACCCACGATCTGCTGTCCAATATGACCTTCCATCCCCCACGACTTGCTGTCCAGAAGGGAATTGACCTCCCTCACAAAGAAAACAGCCCAAGCAAGATAAAACGACCTCCTCCAAGAAGAACTCGGCCCCACAAATAGTACTCGGCCTGCACACTAGAAGACTCGTCTCTCTCACAAGAGATATGTACCCAAACACAATAGATATCGGCTCCACAAACAATATTCGGCTGCTGCTGTAGAAACTCAGCCTCTCACCAAAACTCGACCTCCCTATAAGATAAATCGGCCCTCACATAAGATTCGGCCTCTCCCACAAAGGAAACTTGCCCTGCATAAAAGAACACGGCTTTCACAACTGAACTCGGCCTCTACTCACACAATACGACCTCCAGAAGATAAACTCGGTCTCCTCCATAAATGATATGGTCTCTACAAATCCCAATATGCTGCAAAAGATGCATCGTTCCCTTCAACAATGATTGCAAGTGGAAAATCCGGATGATCTTCCCTACTAATCAGCTAGGGTGGAATCTTTCACCACCGAAATCAATTCTTCACAAGGGTTTTGCTCCAAAATCCTCACAAGCCACAAGAGCTCTCTCCAAATCAGTTTTTGTAAAATGATCAAGCATAATGAGAGAGGGTGCCCTCATCTCTCTTTTATTTCCACTTCCACCTTTTTGTTGACCCTTTTACCTTTTTACCCTCAATTAATTAAAGTGACTTTATATGGTTCACCATTAATATTTTCCTAAAGTCACTTTAGAACATCTCTTTTTGCTTGATTACTTAATGTCACTTCATAAACATTACCTTTTCCACCCAAAATGACACCAAATAACCAATTAATCCCCTTTTTCATCGATTATAGCATACGGGGAATCAAATAGGCTACTAAATCATCCTCCAGGAGTGATCATTTGGAAAGGGACATCACAATCCTCCCTCCCCGAGATTGCTTGCCCTCAAGCAACTGCAAACTAGGATGTTGCAAAATCTGTTCTGCTTCCCACATGGCATCCTCTACTGGAAAGTCTCTCCACCTGACAAGATACTCCTTGTTCACTTGGCTCCTCAGTCTCCTCTCCTTGACATCCAGAATCTCCTCAGGGATCAATATCAACTGTCCCCCGTCATCTAGTTGAGGTAACTCTGCCGAAGTGGTGGTCTATTGCCCCAATGCTTTCTTGAGGCACGACACATGAAAAACATTATGAATTCTGCTCCCCTCTGGCAACTCAAGCTCGGAGGCTACCTCCCCAACTTTCTGGATCATCCTGTAAGGACCATAAAAGCATAATTTCAACTTATTTGCACCACTTTTCTTCAATGAAGACCGTTTGTGCTGCTGCAGCCTCAGAAAAACCAAGTCTCCTACCTCGAAACTGCGCTCCATCCTGTGCCTGTCTGCATACATCTTCTGCTGGTTCTGGGCGGTCTGCAAATTATCCTTAAGGACCCTAATGATATCTTGGCTCTCCTGTAACCAATCTTTGGCTTTGGGAGCCCTGCTATCCCCAAACGCCAAATCCACAAATGAAGGAGCATCATAGTCGTACAATGCTCGAAATGGGGTCATACAAATGGACATGTGGTAGGTGGTGTTATAGCAATACTCCCCCATATGCAACCACTTAATCCATGTTCTCTGCTGTCTTGATACATAGTTGCATAGATACCCCTCAATCCATTTGTTCACAATGACCATCCATCTGAGGGTGATAATTGGTGCTAGGAGTCAACTCTGTGCTGACCAATCTAAACAACTCTTTCCAAAAAGTGTTGAGAATCCTGTTGTCCCTGTTGCTGACAATGTACCTAGGCATTCCATGAAGTCTAAACACCTCCCCGAAAAACAATTCTGCCACCTGTGTTGCCTTGTATTCTGATGAAATAGCAAAGAAGTGTGCAAACTTGCTCAACCGATCGATCGCTAAATATATGCAATTCCTGGCTTGTACCTTCGGTAGACCTATGATAAAGTCCATCTACACACTCTCCCATTTATGCTCTGGAATGGGTAGAGGCCATAATAATCTTGCCGGATGAGTATGCTCTGACTTGTTCTATTGACAAGTCATACACTCCCTCACATACCGCAACACATCGTCCTTGAGGCCTTTCCATGAGAACCTCTCTCGTATCTGCCTGTAGGTCTTGAAATACCCAGGGTGCCCTACCAATGGTGTGTCGGGAGAAGCCCTCAATATCTTCTCGTTGAGTGTGGACTCAAGAACTAGATATATTCTGTCCTTGTAGAAAATGATATCGTCCACCACCCTGTACCAGTCATTTTGAATAAGTTCATCCATCAACTCACATGCAAACTAATTCTTGTAATATTCCACCAAAAGGTGAAATTTCCAATCAACTAAAATCTCCACAAGAGAACACACTATCGGTTTCCTGGAAAGGGCATCAACAACAATATTCTTCTTACCCTTCACATACTCAATGTCGAAGTCATATGCCTGTATCTTGCAGACCCATTTTTGTTGCCTCTCATTCAAATCCTTCTGCTCTAGGAAATACGTCAAACTGTTGCGGTTAGTTCTAACGACGAATCGACCACCAACCAAATACTGCCTAAACTTCGCCAAAGCATACATGATGGCAAGCATCTCTTTGTCATAAATAGAGTAGAGTCTCTTTGGATCTCTGAGCTTCCTACTCTCAAACGTTATCGGGGGTCTGTTTTGCATCAAAATGACCCCAATACCCTCACCCGAAGCATCACACTCAAGTACAAAGGGCTGAGTGAAATCGGGAAGTGCCAATACTGGACAAGTGCTCATCACCTCCTTGAGCCTGTCAAATGCCTGTTGTGACTCCTTTGTCCACATGAATGCCTCTTTCTTTGTAAGATCTGTCAATGCTGCACCCAACTGTGAAAACCATTTAACAAACCACTTGTAATAGCTACATAGTCCAAAGAATCCTCGCAACTCTGTAAGGGACCTAGGCGTTGTCCAATCCAATATGGCTTGGATCTTCTCTTGATGAACTTGTACCCCTTGTGCACTGATCACATGGCCCAAGTATTAAATCTATGTCATGACGAACTCAGACTTAGACTCCTTGGCATATAGTGATTGCTCTCCCATGATGCTCAATATCTCATCAATATATTTCAAATGGTCCTGCTGTAGATGAGGAGGTCATCGAAGAACACCAATAGGAACTTCTGCAACTGCTTGTTGAAGATGTGGTTCATGCACGACTGAAAAGTGGCAGGTGCGTTGGTCAACCCAAATGGCATGACCAAAAACTCATAGTGCCTATAATGACACCTGGAAGCGGTCTTGTGCACATCCTGCTCTCTTACTCTGATCGAAGATCAATCTTCAAAAAATACACTGCCCCATGCAACTCATCTAACAACTTGTCGATCTTGGGAATCAGGTACTTGTTTTTAATGGTATTTTTATTCAGGGCCCAATAATCAATACACACCCTCGTAGTACTGTCCTTCACCAAAACTACTGAAGAAGAAAATGGGCTAGAACTAGGCCTGATATGCCCCATCTCCAACAACTCCTTAATGGCCTTCTCAATTTCATCTTTAAACTTCTTGGGATGCCTGTAAGGGGTGGTTATCATGGATTTGGCCCCCTCCTCTTGTTCAATGGTGTGCTCAAATCCCCTGTTTGGAGGTCTCCCTTAAGGAATCTTCCCAAAAACTCGGTCATGTTTGCTCAATAATCCCTGAATGTCCACATGATACTGCTGGTTGGTGTCTGAGGGTTTATGAGATGTGATTAGACACTTTGCTACGTAAGCTACATCTCCATGCTTGAATATTCCCTCCAATTTCTTCGCTGACACTATCATAGGAGCACCATTGGACATGCCCCTTAGAACTACGGTACTACTGTCTCACCATCTACTCCCTTGAACTCCATCTCCATTATCTGGTAGTTCATTGAAAATTTCCCAAGAGAATAAAGCCACTGCACACCCAAGACAACATTGGTATCTGCCAAATCGACCACATAGAAGTCATCAGTCAAAGTGTAGTTTCTCAATGACATCTCCAACTGTGGGATCCTCTATGTGCATGTCATGTTGTACCCGTCAGCCACCACAACATTGAATCCCTCAAAATCATCTGTAGCAATGCCTCTCCTGGTCACCAAGGCCGCGTCTATGAAGTTGTGGGTCGCCCAACCATCAATCAAAGCCGTGACATGCTGCCCTTGTATTAATCACTTGATCCTGAAAGTGTAGTACCTTAGAACACCTGATAAAGTGGCGATAGTCACACCCTTAGTCTCAACATGTTGCTGCTCATCACCCTTAGCCTCCACTCGAGGCTGCTCATCATCTGAATTGCTATGCTAGCTGCCCTGCTCACATCCTGCCTCCTCTTTCTCATCACTGTCTGTAAGTACTTCAATGTAATGTACCTTACCCTTTCCCATGCACTTGTGACTCAGTTTCCAGGGCTCCTTGCAACTGAAACAAAGCTTCTTCCTTCTTAATTCTCTCTGCATCTCCTCATCCACTCTGTCTTTCCCAGACCATGTTGATGATTGTAGCTTCATGAGACATTCTCTAGATCATATTCCTCTGGACTGAGTTGAGATGATCAGTGAGAACACTTATGTGATAGGGGAGTCGTATTCCTTTGGACTGAGTTGAGATGACTTGTGTTGGTCTCTTGTCGTGCTCCTCTGGGCTAAGTTGAGATGACTTGAGATGGTTTTTTGTCGTACTCCTATGGAATTAGTTGAGTTGACTTGAGATGGCTCTTCAGTTCGTACTACTATGGATTTAGCTGAGTTGATTTGTTGAGGTTGACGTCCGTTGTGGATGAGCACATGTCGACTTGTCCCTAGTGGCAGAGCACTAAAGGATGTGTGGGAGATCCCTTGCTATATTGTCTAAGAGTAAGATTATTGTGAAACCCTAATTTGTATTGTAAAGTGTACAAGTCGGCTCTACTGTGTAAAGATAATTAATATTGTGTTAAACATTAATTATATTATTGAGTTGTACAAGTCGGCCCTGTTGTGCCAATAGACACATCTATTTGATGAGTTAGGTCATGTATTTATAAGAGAGATACATCCCCATTGTGGATCATATCTCATTCTCTCATAACACATTGTGGAGATTTGAAATTTAGTGCGCACTTCTTCTTATGCGCTAGCTTTCTTGGTCATAGAGCACCCTCTTGTGTGGGCTAGGGTTTATGGTGTTAGGGTGATCTTCTCTTGACTCTATAGCAAAGGATTGTTGGGTTTTTCCCTTGTTTGAGAAGTGTTTTCCCAGGATAGCTTCTTGTGTCTAATGCATGGTTATTCTTCTTGTGATCTTGGTTACTGCATCTATTGTGTTGTTGCATTGTTTATGGTTCAAGTTCATGCTAGATTGAAAAGAAACTACATGTGCTTCAGCAACCATTAAAAATTCAACATGGTATCAGAGCAGTGTTCCTGAAAGAGCCATTGCACAAGCTACTCCAACACTTTTCCAAGCTAGCCGTCACCTTCTTGCTGCAACTGCAAAAACGACCCTTACCCTTTTCCTTGTCAAGCTAGTTTTAGTACTTTCCCTTGGAACGTTGGGCCTAATTTTTGCACAGACAGGTATGGCCTAGTCCAGCGCATCACCTGCAACTTTTAGATTGAAAATTGAAGAAGTTTGGATTTTTGGCCCTAGGGTTTCTATAAATTTCGGCCTCTAGGGTTTTTGCAGGTCGTTGAGGAATTTTGCAGCTTACTGGGGTTCTTTTGACTCTCCAAGGCTTCTTGTTGGCAGTCATAAGTCCAATGAAACCTAGGGTTTCTAGCCTAGCCTAGCTGTCGGATTTTTGAAGCTAGGGTTTCTAGCCTAGCCGTTAGTGTTTGTGAAGAATCTGCAAGCCATAAGGAACATAACTTTGGTGGAAGATAGGCTTGATGGATCAAGCAACTTCAGCTCCTGGAAGTCAAGATTATGCATCACTCTAGAAGAGAGTGACCTATTGAGATTGATAGAAGGAACTCTACCAGCAACAACTACCGATGAAGAAAAGGCTAAATGGAAGACAGATGATGTTAAAGCTAGGAAGATAATCATCTATTCAGTAAGAGATCATCTACTACCTCGCATCTCTACCTTGACGACAGTTTATCTAATGTATGATGTGTTGAAGAAGATGTTTGAGAGAAACAACTCTAATAGAGCTCTTACATTGAAACATCAACTTCAAAATCTCAAGATGACGAAAGATGACACCATTACTACCTTCTTCATGAAAATTTCAGAGATCAGAGATCAGTTAGGTGGCATTGGAGAAACCATAACAGACAAAGAGCTTGTCATGATTACTCTCTATTAAGTTTTTAGCTATTATTAGGTTTCTTTTCAATTCACTAGATAATCATAGCATAGGTAGGATCATTGAGAGAAACACAATCACAAGATACACAACATTTATCCTGGGAAACCCTCATGGGGGAGAAAACCCAACAAAAACTTCCTTAATATAGATAGCCAATACAATGCCAAGACAATAAACCAAAACACTAGAGAATATCCAACATTGAGCAATGCACCTCTCTCTTCCTTCTTCTCCCAACTGCAGCTCTGCAAACTTGCGCACTTGATGAGTGAATGAATGAGTAGGATAATGAGGCTCTGGCTTCCTTTATTTATACAAATCGGCAGATGCTGGAAAGGTGTCTCTTCATTGGTTAGGGAAAACTTGTCTTCTTAGTGGTTAAAACCACTTTAATTAGCTTGGGGACCGGCTTGTCTTCTGAGTGGTTAAAACCACTTTAATTAGCCTGGGGGCCGACTTCTCAATTTGCATAATATATTTAGGGTTTGGCCAATCCACAAAAGGGGATTTGGTCAATTACAATGCCTGACATGATCAATCCACAAAAGGGGATTGATCTAATGAATAATGACTCAATAAATAATAGAATACTCTTTGCAGTTACAATATTTCAACACTCCCCCTTAACAAGAAGGGTATTCTACAACATCTTCAGGAGAGAGAGAGGGCAACAACATCAACAACATCTGGAACACTGACTGGCATATCTATAAATCATCGAAAGTTTTTCTCATCATCATCGTTCACAACTTGGAGCTGGAGTAACATCATCATCTTCAACATTAAAGTTGAAATAACATCATCATCATCATCTTCAGCAAGAAGCTGAAGTGGCATCATCATCATCTGCATGAACATGGATTAATATAACACTAATACATCATCATCATCAATAACAACACAAGGCTGATACAACATCAACAACAACAGTATCACATCACGAAGGCTGGAGCATCATCAACATCAACACTAGGCTAGAAATCTTCAGAACGAAGCTGGCATCTCAACAACATCAACACGAAGCTGACATCACAACAACATCAACACGAAGCTGGAAATATTCAGCATGAGGCTGACATCACAACAACATCAACACGAAGCTGAAAATCTTCAGCATGAGGCTGGCATCACAACAACATCAGCACGAAACTGGAAATCTTCAACACGAAGCTGTCATCTCAACAACATTAGCACGGAGTTGGAAATCTTCAGCACGAAGCTGGCATCACAACAACATCAACACGAAGCTAGAAATATTCAACACGAGGCTGGCATCACAACAACATCAACACAAAGCTGGAAATCTTCAGCACAAGGCTGGCATCAACATCAACACGAAGCTGGAAATCTTCAGCACAAGGCTGGTATCAACATCTTGTGGTACTCTGACAGATCCAAAGGATTTGCCCAGGAATCAAAAGATTCCCTAGGATATAAAATCCTAACAGAGCTACCACTACTGACCAAAGCTAGCATATACATGCACAAGTACTTTGACAGCCCGTCCTTACGGACCTTCGGGATCTGTCCAGGGATGATCAGTCCTCTAGGATATAAAATCCTAACTGAGCTACCCGCTATTGGTCAGGATACCATAGTATCATCAACACTACTCCCCCTTTCGAGGGAGGTCCTTTCGGACTATACCAAGCTTGTCACGAAAGTGCTTAAACTTTACACGAGACAAAGGCTTGGTCAACACATCAACAACCTATTAATTCGTGCCAACATAATGGAGTTTTATTGCTCCTCTCTACATCATATCATGAATGAAGTGATACCGGATCTCTATGTGCTTTGACTCATCATGGAACACATCATTTTTATACAACTCTGGTTATCACATAGGATCACAGTGGCTTCCATCTCCAGATCAAATAGATTTGTCAACATCCGAAGCCATATGGCTTCACAACTGGTGGAACATGTTGCAATATATTCCGCTTCTGCCGTGCTGGGAGCAACACTGAATTGCTTCCTACTCTGCCATGAAGTCATGGTTGACCCCATATTGAAACAACATCCTAAAGTGCTCTTTCTATCATAAACACTTCCAGCTCAGTCTGAATCAATATATCCATGCAGTCCGAAGTCATGATCTCTAGTATAGCAGAGACCAAAATCCAATGTACCCTTAAGGTATCTCATCAAATGTTTTGCATCATCAAGGTGAACACGTTTGGGCTCTACTAGATACTGACTCAAAGGTGTTCACAACAAAATATATATCCGGTCAGGTATTTGTTAGATACATCAAAGAACCAATAATCTGTCTGTACAGAGTAGCATCAACTAATTCTGACGAGGTATCTACCAGGAGTTTCAGCGTTGTTTCCATGGGTGTGTTCATGGATTTACACTCCAACAGATCAAACCTCTTCAATATTCCAACTGCATGCTTCCCTTGGTTTAAGGAAGATCTTCTCTGGGCTTTGCCAAACTTCAAGACCTAAGAGATAAAGCATTGGGTCTTTCATCAAACTCTGTAGCGAGCTTCTTCTGCAATCTGCGATGAGCTTTTCTTCATCTTGTCAAGAATACATCATCTACATATAGTAGTAACATCACCGACTCATCATTCATAACCTTAAGGTAAAGGTTAGAATCAACTTTACTCTTGGTAAAGCCCAAGCTCTCCAGGAAACTGTCAATTCTGCCATATCAAGCTCTAGGAGCTTGCTTCTACCTGTACAGATCCTTCTTCACTTGCAGACCTGAGTCTTTCTATCTTTGACTTCAAACCAAATTTTCACATTACATCGTACCAATCTGGTACACTTGCTCAGCTGCAACTCAATTTGCACAATCATGTGCTAGCTCTATGTGCTCTCTGCAACGCACTATCTGTCTCACTGCCTGAGAGTATGTCCTCTCCTCTTTCTGCAACTGTTCCTTCTGGAACTGGGACTTTGCACCTGCAGCTGCTCTGAGGCTGAGAATGACTGTTCCATTCTCACTGTGACTGCTGAAATCTGAAAGTAACTCCTCTACTTCATCATGACAACAACTTCATCTGAAACTGAGAGTGGCTCAATAACTGATACTGAAGATAGCTCTTCTTCTTTCGTGGAGGTAACTCTATCTTTTATCGTAGTCATGTCTCCATGACCCAACTAATGTAATGCACCAACTGCTACTCAATTTTAAATATGGGGATTTCTCCCCCTGCATCTCATACTATATATGAATCATGGTTGTTCTAGTTGTCTTCATGAATACTGGAACTATTTCTTCAATTACTTGAGTAAGTTCCTCGTCATAGTCTTCTCCCTCTTGCTGGGAGAATCCTCTGGACACACATCAAGCTTTGTACATCTGCAACATGCTTGATCTGTTTAGATCAATCTTGGAAGTCAATATTGACTTCTCTTCTAGTCTTACGGAAGAATCCATATCCTAGTCTTTCTCACTGGCTTCCTTCTCTGTCACCGAAACAAGGGAATCTTCCCAAGAGATTTCATATCTCCTAGAAATTTCTGAAGCTACGATCTGGTCTTCTCATGGCATCTGTCTCCCAGTCCTGGAAGTTGTCTCTTCATCTGATCCTTTCTGAGATCAGGCTTACTCTCGATTTCTTCTGAGTCTACAAGGACTTCATCATCTCTTATGGGGTATTCTTGGTGTTGAATACCAAGTCTAAATATGAAGAGCCGAGTCAGACTTCAAGTGAATTCTGCTTCCTGTCAAGGTGGCTTCATTATCCTTTGAACAAGTCTACTGTGAGTTCTTGTTCTAATGTTTGGTCATCTTTGGAGCCTTTTGTTCCTTACAATCAATCTCCATATGAGATACTCTAGATCTCAAAAGATAGCTTCTTCTTCATCTTCTTTGGTACATGAATGTATATGGTCATGTACATAGTCTGCTTCATGTCTCACCTAATTTGTTGCCTTCTGCAACCTTCACTATAGCTTCCTCAGGGTTATCACTTGTGACCTGAAACAAGGTCACCAAAACAACAAGCAAGAATAATACTCTTTTGATAATAGTAACTAAAACAATAGCATGAATAATCTTCACAGTAGCTCCTTTAGAGCTATCACTTGTGACCTGTCTTGAAACAAAGATCAAAAGTAAGAAATACAATATGAAATGAGGTCAACACTCTTCTAGTGTAGTGATCAAACATTCCTCCATGAACCTGGAACCAACACAAGAAGTTTCTCCTAAGAGAGATGTTAGTTGTATCTGGTAAATGATCACATTATGCATTTATCTCAATATGCTCACATGCTACCAAGTATAATACTTTTCAAGGACCGCTACCTCAACTATAGTGTTTACTTGTAAAGGGGTAGTTATCAACTTGTCATGTGCAACTTTGAATCTTATCTACTTAATTAATCAAACCTGGAACCTGGAGTCTTGTCCTCAAGAATGAGTGTGTTGCTTTTCTTCCAAGTCTCCTTCACTCAAGATGACAAGTGCTTTCTTCAACCTGTCTTCTGTACAATATGCTATCTTGACAGAAAGTTGGGTTAGAGAATAAACTCTATGATCTCAACTTTAATCAATCTAATACCTTGACTTTAATTTTGACCAAAGGTTAGTATGATGGCCATAGCTTCAACATGCAACCTAGATCAAAATAATGTCATAACAAATAGATGCATATTAGAATAATCAAACATGGGTTGCATTATTCCTCTGAATGTGTTGGATCTGAGATCCTTCTGGATCTATGGCAAGAGATCCCTTCTCCTGCAAATACCCTTTGAAGCTTAACAGTTTAAACATATGTGAGTACATACCTCCGATAGTATTTGTAGGTAGTGGTACCATCTGGTAGCAACGGTAATAATTACCAACCCTTTTAAAACTTCAAGGGTGACTCCAACTGGTACTGCAGCTGATACTTCAACTGATATGGCAACTGCAATTGATATTACAATTGATTCTGAAACTGCAACTGCAACTTAGGGTTTTATGAGGAAACCCTAATTTTTCAAACTTCAAATTTTGAAATTCTGATCTAGGGGCTAGATGCGCTGAGTTGAGGTGAGTACGCTGGTGCAGTCAGATTTCTGAAAATCCAAATTTTACCCCTTGAAACTGAGCTTGCGGAAATTTGGACTGGAACTTTTGGTATGGGTTCTAGTTTCCTGGTTTTTTTGGTTTTCTGGTACTTTTAGTTTTCTGGTACCAGTCAAAAACTAGGGTTTGACTTTTCGGAGGCTCTGGCCACTGAAAAGGTGCGTTCAAGGTGCCAAAGACTTCCCTAGGCTAGGGCACACTTTTCTAGATGGTTTTTAGGCTGATATTCCTCTTCAACAAAAGCCCTAATTTTCTTGTATGGCAACAATGATGTTTTTCTTTATCCAGTGAAAGATGCTCTCTTCAGCTTAGCTATGATACCATGTTAAGTTTTTAGCTATTATTAGGTTTCTTTTCAATTTACTAGATAATCATAGCATAGGTAGGATCATTGAGAGAAACATAATCACAAGATACACAACATTTATCCTGGGAAACCCTCATGGGGGAGAAAACCCCCCAAAAACTTCCTTAATATAGATAGCCAATACAATGCCAAGACAATAAACCAAAACACTAGAGAATATCCAACATTGAGCAATGCGCCTCTCTCTTCCTTCTTCTCCCAACTGCAACTCTCCAAACTTGCGCACTTGATGAGTGAATGAGTGAGTGAGATAATGAGGCTCTCGCTTCCTTTATTTATACAAACTGGTAGGTGGTGGAAAGGTGTCTCTTCACTGGTTAGAGCCGACTTGTCTTCTTAGTGGTTAAAACTTCTTTAATTAGCCTGGGGGCCGACTTCTCAATTTGCACAATATATTTAGGGTTTGACCAATCCACAAAAGGGGATTTGGTCAATTACAATGCCCGACATGATCAATCCACAAAACGGGATTGATCTAATGAATAATGACTCAATAAATAAATAGAATACTCTTTGCAGTTACAATATTTCAACACTCTCAATGCCCTTCCAAGCCATTGGGAACCATTCATTCAAAGTGTCAGTGGAGGAACAGACTTACCTCAGTTTGATCGTCTATGGGCAGACTGCACTCAGGAGGAAACCAGACTTATAGCCAGAGGCATGCAAGACTCCCATTATAATGACAATCAAGCCCTTGCTTCTCATGCAAAGAGAGGCAAAAGAAATAGAAGAAGTTTCAACAAATCATTCAAAGACAAGAAAACTTCAGCAACTCCATGTCATGAACATAGAAAAGACATTTCAAAGATTCAATGTTTCAGATGTGACAAGTATGGACACATTGCGAGAGATTGTCCTACCAGGAAGAAAGGAAGACAACATGCATCCACTGTCGATGTTGATTTAGAACTACCTCAGAGAAATGAAGACATATAGTGATATTTGCTACGGTTCCTACTGATAGTGATATTTGGTTGATTGACAGTGGTGCTTCCAGACACATGACTGGATATAGAGAACATCTTACAGATCTTGTAGAGAAAGAATCTCGTCTACATGTTGTAGTTGGTGATAATGCTAGATGTACTATGAAAGGAGTTGGATCTTCTTCTTTCCAACTATATTCTGACATACCTCTTCAATTAATTGAGGTATTATATGTACCTGGGATGAAAAGGAACCTTGTCTCTGTTTTTGCCTTAGAGGATAAAGGCTACAAGGTTACTTTCTCTGAAGGAAAAGTTCTTGCATGGCACAAGAACTCACACATGGATTCTGCCTGGGTGATTGGTGTTCGAGAAAACAGTTTGTACAGATTGATTGTCTGACTAGTCCAGGCCTTATTACATGATACTATCAGCTTAAGCGAGCTATGGCATAGGAGACTTGCTCATTTACATTATAGAGCCCTTCCCACTCTGGGGAAGATGGTGACAGGTCTTCTAGAGATACATATCGATCATGATGGCGTTTGCAGAGGTTGTGCTCTTGGCAAGAATGTCAAGGGCTCCTTTTCAAGCAGTGACAGTAGATCCAAGGGGATCTTGGACTTGATACATATAGATGTTTGTGGACCCATGACTGTTGCTTCCTTGAGCAGATATTTGTACTATGTGCTCTTCATCGATGATCACTCTCGGAAGATGTGGATTTACTTCTTGAAGACCAAGGATGGAGTCCTTGCGAGATTTCAAGAGTTTAAAGCTCAGGTTGAGAACCTGACCGGGAGGAAGATCAAGGTGCCGAGATCAGACAATGGAGGAGAGTACACCTCCAAGGATTTCAGTGATTTCTGTATTGAGACAGGGATAAAGAGGGAGTACATTGTTCCTTATAACCCTCAGCAGAATTGGGTTGCAGAGAGGAAGAATAGATCCATTGTTGAGGAAACCAAAGCAATGATACATGATCAGAATCTACCTATGATTCTTTGGGCAGAGGCATCCATGAAAATTGTGTACGTTCAGAACAGGAATCCTCATAAGATTCTGAAGAACATGACTCTCGAAGAAGCTTTCACTGGAGTGAAGCCTAAGGTTGGACACTTCAGGATATTTGGGTGTGTTATCGCACAATTTGTACTTGTCCCAAAGGGGAAGGCTACGGGAGGCAAATTGGTGTAACATGAGGTTATCCTATCACTGTCACCTTAGTAAGATACCTCTTTCTATTTAAGGATGATTGCCCAGGGGAGACGTCCCCGATGACTTGGGGGTTTGAGAAGGCAAAGGTTAAAGTGTCAATAAAAGGTATCCCCTCTGACAAGTCACATGGATCAGAAAGTCCCAAAGTTTTAATCAATGAAGCAATGATGTGCTTAGATGTACCTGCCCAGAACAAAGCAACAAGAAAACAATATCTTTTGCAAGTACAATTTGATGTTAGTGCTTCATAAAACCTTGGACTAGTCAATAAAAGCAATAAGTTGATGCAAGATGAAGCAAACAGAATTTTATAACAACAATGTGTACAAGATAATAGCTTCACAATAAATGCCTTAAAAGAGCTTCACATTGACCAAAAATAATAACCCAATAATAGCAATGTACTAGCACTTGTCGGAAGCTAATCAGGCAGTGTAAAAAATCAACTTTTGTAATTGCTTTTAAGTGCTTTTACTGTTGTAGTAAATGGCTGTAGTTTACTTTTGTAACAACAGCAAGAAGGTTAGTGAATTAGTCTATTCTAGGGTTAGGAAAGGTTAGTAGACAACTTGAGATAAAAATTTTAAGGGTTGTTTTCATCAATCAATCAAATGCAAGGCCTAGATCAATGTCTTTAGGGTTATTTGAGTCACTTTTAGCAGCGACAATCTTGAAGAAATCAAATGATAATGTGAGAGCTAGAGACAAGAAGGTCAATGATTGAGGTGTTGGTAACCCAAGGCCTCAATCACTAAACCCTAGGAGGAAAATAACCACTAGGAAGTAGGTAACCCTAGGCCATAGTGGTTTTCCTCCTTCTTTAGCTCAAGGATGAAGTAAATGACGGCTTGATGAAGCAAATGATGCTAGGGTGCTACAATGGTAGGGCCCTTAGCACAATGCTTCAAGAAAGTAGGGTTTCTAGCACAATCTAGTAGGTGAAAAGTTGTTAAGGAAAGGACAATAACATGTGTTTTGACCTCTTAGGGTTTTAAGCTAGCAATTTCATAATCTTGGAAAAAATGCAAAGTAAATGTACCATAACCATTCAAAGCAAAGAAGGATTGCAGAAATTCACTTACATCCACCAAGAATAATCTAGCAATAAGCGTAGTTGAAGACTTTCCACCAAGAAAAATGCCAAGAAACACCAAATTTAGCCTCCTACAAGAAGTGTGCCTAAAATTTCAGCCAATAAACCCTAAGTAGGGCACAAATTTCAGACCTCACTTGTGTGAGTGAAAGATGATGAAAAAATACAAGGGCAAAAACCCTTATTTATACAGTTATAATGACCTTCAATTACAAAATTAAGTCAAAAAGGCCGACATGGCCAGTTTACATGAAATATCCAGTTTTTTACATAAAATTGACAAATTAAACCCTAAATCAAGCAAGAGAGGTGACGTCATGCCCTTCTAGGGTGACGTTAGGCCTCCTAGGTGAAATGTTGGCCTCCAGGAGCAAAACATTAGGCCTCCCAAGGTCTCTGGATCATGCCACACGTGCCACTTGGCACACAACTGCCTCCATCCTGTCCATCTAACGCTGGGTGATGTCAAGGGTCACAGAGGTGACGTCATGGGCCTTCCAAGGCCAACATCATAGTGGGAGGGCAAGACCCCCCTGGGTCCAGGCCTGCCAGGCTGTCTCTGGTGGAACGTCCTTTCTCTCCGGTGCAAGCCTCTGGTATGTGTCTGCCCCTGGCTGGGGTCTCAGCATCCATCTGGTGGGCTTTTAGCCCTATGGAGGTTCGAACTAATCATCTCCCCATGTGTACCTATCCGTCGGGCATGGTCCTGCAACAACAACAAGTACGCCCTCCATGGGCTCATAAGTCACAGGGATCATAGCAATGTCAATCACGTCTAATAATCAAGTTATCTAAACATGTGCATAAAATCCCTTATTCCCAGACAAGTGCTCAAAGACGTTATGCTATTCTACACGCCAAGTTTGGAGAGTGTTTCAGGAGGTCCTATTGGGCTAATTCTCATTGGATGTGGGATGTTTCCAGGTGAAGACCAATCCAGGTCATGTAAGTGGATGAGGTGGTATGGGGATGTTTGAGCAATGAGTGCAATGATGACAGGGAAATTTATGGCTTATCTGTGGGTGCCTTTGAATAGGGTGAGTTGCACCTTGTCATGGATGCATATGTTTCCAAGCCCATTCAATGCCTTTTACCTTTTTATCTTATTGCTTTTTCTTTCAAGAGAATAGCTGGGGGACACTACCATGGCGTGGTGACCAGTGGTGACAATGTTACCCACAAGCATTTCACGGAGATGAGAAGGACGGCTCGTGATGAGACCCCCTTTCTCTTGGCTATACCACCAAGAGCCACTACCCTGGCTTGGTGACCAACTGAATGGTAGTGTCATACCGCTACATGCTCATGGACCTAATAGGCTGGCTCGTGATGAGACCCCCTATCTGCCAACTAGGTCTTGATTTTATTATTTTATGGGTCCCTCCATTTCTTGCTGAGAAGCCTTTTATTGCTTTCTCGGGGATCCCTGGGCGAAGCATCTGAAGGTTTTGTTCTTTTGGCTTTTATCTTTTGCCAACTACTTTTACCCTCTGGGCCTTTAGCCCCTTCATCCCACAAGGCAAGGTACAACCCTTAACTAGCTTGGCAAACCCAATGCCCGAACCAATGCAGGGGATGGATGAGCGGGAAGATCATGAAAATTGATAAGTATGGTGGGAATGGACGATGGCCTTTCATGAACCCACCCAGTGGAAACTCAATCCTAAGGGAACCAACTTCTAGGGCATCCTGTCATCCCCCCCTAGGTGTGGACAAGTGGAAAGGCATAAAGTCCAAGCACACGTCATGAAGCAAAAAGTAAATGCACATATTCAAATGTTTTGAGAATCAGAGTGACACATACCATGATACCCAAACTCATTACCTCATGGAGCAAGACCTACTGCTGCTGAAGGGCCAGGCCGATGGGAACGAATGTTGCTGCTGCTGACATGATGGAGGCATTGAAGAAGAAAGATGGGCCCTCCAGGGCTAGGCTCAAGTCAATATGGCTCTCGGTACTCCATGTCTAGGACCTGTGGGCCTTGAGACATAATCTCCTTAGTTATCCCTAGGCTAGGGGATAACAAGGTGTCCAATATACTTTCATGTACCCAAGGAAGAGAGGACCAAGCTAGACCCTTCAGGCAGAAAGGGTACATTTGTGGGGTACAGTGAATCTTCGAAGGCATACCGGATCTACATCCTTGGTCAGAAACAAATGGAGGTTAGCAGAGATGTCACCTTTGAGGAAGAGATAGCCTTCTGAAGATCCAAAGAATCTCATATGGAGATTGACAGCGAGAAGAAAGAAGAGACAGTACCTTCTCCCCCTTCAGTAGTTCAGAGGGAGACAATTACCGATCCAGTTGATCCCGTAGCTCCAGTTGATGTTCCCAGAGACATTGCAGTAGGCCAGAAGAGGCCTGCATGGGCTCGACAGACTCTGCAGGAGGTAGAGGGACATGCGACTCCTCGTGGTACATTCCGAGAGAGCAAGAGACCACAGAGATTTTCGAGCTATGTTTCAGCTATGAGCCACATCATTGATACCGAGCCTTCTTGTCATGGAGAAGCAACAGGTCAGCAGGTTTGGCAAGATGCCATGACCGAAGAGTATCAGTCCATCATGAAGAATAATGTGTGGGATATTGTTCCGAGACCGAAAGGGAAGTCTGTAATGACTTCCAAGTGGATCTATAAGATCAAACATGCAACTAATGGAAGTGTCGAGAAGTACAAAGCAAGATTTGTGGCTAGAGGATTCTCTCAGGTGGAGGGAATAGATTATGAGGAGACATTTGCTCATGTTTCCCGATACACTTCCATCCGTACGATTATTTCCCTTGCCGCATCCATGGGTTGGAGACTACATCAGATGGATGTGAAGACAACCTTTCTCAATGGAGAAATTGAGGAAGAAGTTTACATGGAGCAACCAGATGGATTCGTGATACATGAGAAGGATTCTCATGTGTGCAGGTTGAAGAAAGCTCTGTATGGACTAAAGCAGGCACATCGTGCATGGTATGAGAAGATTGATGGATACTTGATGAGTTTGGGCTTCAACAAGAGTGTTGCTGATCCCAACCTATACTACAACACTGTTGGTGACGAGTGCCTGATTTTGGTCCTATATGTTGATGACTTATTCCTCACCGGTTCAGAAAGCCTTATTGTTGAATGCAAGCGTGCATTGGCTTTTGAATTCGAGATGAAGGACCTTGGTATGATGCACTACTTCTTGGGACTAGAAGTGTGGCAGAGGACTGATGAGATTCTCTTGAGTCAGGGGAAATACATAGTGGAGATATTGAATAAATTCGGGATGATAGACTGCAAGCCCATGCCTACACCGATGGTGATGAATCTGAAGAAACTGAACGAGACTTCTTCCGATTCATGCGAGATTGATCCACATCTTTACAAACAACTGGTTGGATCATTGATGTATCTGGTTAACACCAGACCTGATATATGCTATGCAGTGAGTGTACTCAGTTGGTTCATGAATCAGCTGAGATAGACACACTGGATAGCAGCGAAGCATGTGTTGAGATATTTACGAGGCACAATTGGTTATGGACTGAGATATGCCTCCGGTGTAGACATGAGATTGCAGGGATATGCCGATGCAGATTGGGCAAGGAGCGAAGTGGACCGGAAGAGCACCTCCGATTGTTGTTTTACTTTGGGATCTGCCATGGTTTCCTGGTGCAGCAGGAAGCAGACTTCTGTGGTTTTGAGTACCGCAGAAGCGGAGTACATTGCATTATGTGTGGCAGTCCGCGAAGCAGTGTGGCTTCGCAAGCTCCTTGCAGACTTATTTGGACATGAGATGGATTCCACCGTTATTCATTGCGATAACCAGAGCTGTGTGAAGCTCTCAGAGAATCCTATGTTTCACGATAAATCGAAACACATCGAGATCAAATACCATTACATCAGAGATATGGTACAGAGGAAAGCAGTACATGTGCAATACCTTTCTACACACGAGCATGTTGCAGATGTCTTCACCAAACCACTTAGGACGAAGTTTGAGTACTTCCGTGAGAGACTTGGCCTGATGGAGAATGCCTCCCTAGCCAAGAGGGAGTGTTGATGATTGCAGCTTCATGAGACATTCTCCAGATCGTACTCCTCTGGACTGAGTTGAGATGATCTGTGAGAACACCTATGTGATAGGTGAGTCATACTCCTCTGGACTGAGTTGAGATGACTTGTGTTGGTCTCTTGTCGTGCTCCTCTGGATTGAGTTGAGATGACTTGAGATGGTCTCCTGTCGTACTCCTATGGACTTAGTTGAGTTGACTTGAGATGGCTCTCCAGTTTGTACTCCTATGGATTTAGTTGAGTTGATCTATTGAGGGTGACGTCCCTTGTGGATGAGCACATGTGGACTTGTCCCTAGTGGCAGAGCACTAGAGGATGTGTGGGAGATTCCTTGCTATATAGTCCGAGAGTAAGATTATTGTGAAACCCTAATTTGTATTGTAAAGGGTACAAGTCGACTCTACTGTGTAAAGATAATTAATATTGTGTAAAAGATTAATTATATTATTGAGTTGTACAAGTCGGCCCTATTGTGCCAATAGACACATCTATTTGATGAGTTAGGTCATGTATTTATAAGAGAGATACATCCCCATTGTGGATCATATCTCATTCTCTCATAACACATTGTGGAGATCTGAAATTTAGTGCGCTCTTCTTCTTATGTGCTAGCTTTCTTGGTCATAGAGCACCCTCTTGTGTGCGCTGGGGTTTATGGTGTGAGGGTGATCTTCTCTTGACTCTATAGCAAAGGATTGTTGGGTTTTTCCCTTGTTTGAGAAGGGTTTTCCCAGGATAACTTCTTGTGTCTTGTGCATGGTTATTCTTCTTGTGATCTTGGTTATTGCAACTATTGTGTTGCTGCATTGTTTATGGTTCAAGTTCATGTTAAATTGAAAAGAAACTACATGTGCTCGAGCAACCATTAAAAATTCAACAGAAGGTTCCAAGAAGAATGCGCCCAAGTAAGTGTGCCCTCTCCCTTTGTTTCCTATTCCAATAAACTGAAGCGTCCTTGATCCTCCCTTGACTAATGAAGAAGCCCTTGCATACAAACAAGTTGTTGTATGCTATCTCCACATTGAATCTGTCAGATCCGCTAAAGCTCAAGTAATGTTAGTGCCTGCTAAGCCTATGCCCTCCTCCAAGAGTGCGCCCTCCTCAAAGCTAGAACACTCACCACAAAATAATAAGTGTCAAAGCCTCCATGAGCCCTCCATGAAAGTAGGTGCCCAAGCTTCCCTCATCCAATGCCTCCATTCTCTTCTCAATGCTCCTTCTCAAACTCTCCAAGTGAATAAATGAGTGAATGAGCCTCTCATGAGCCTATGTGCCCTCCTTGAACCATCCATAAGGAAACCTAAAGATGAATGGCCTAGATCACTCGAAGCCACATCTAATCAATGGGTGAGATCATCCCAAAAGAATCTCACTAAGAAACCCACTTTGGGTTAAGTTTCCTAAGTTCACTTTATGTCCCTCAATTCACCCACAAAGTGAATTAATTGTCACTTTTACCTTAAGTGACAAATTCCACCTTTTTGACTTAAGTGAAGTCAATGTGGAATTAGACATAAAGTACAAGGTACATAGTCACAAATATTTCCCTCTTGTGGTTAGAGACTCACAACCACAAGGGGACCACTTTCCAAGGTACACCAAAACTCAACATAGCCCACATATGCTCTACCTTGGTTGGCATGATTGATTAATTAGTTATTTATTTTATGGGTCCCTCATTTTTTCGAGAAGCATTTCATTGTTCTCGAGATCTCTCGGCGAGCTTTTGGAAGGTTTATTATTGGCTTTTATCTTTTGCTAGCTACATTCCCCTCTGGGCCTTCAACGTCTTCTTCCCATGAAATGAGGTACAATCCCTTCTTGGGTCAGTGCACCTGAAAACTCAAAAGATGAGGAGACGAAATGGAAGAAGTATGGAAAGTGTAAGTGTGATCGGGAACGATACGATGACTCTTCAAGGAACCCCCCAATAGTACCCCATTCCCGAGGGTGACCAACTTACTAGGATGTAATGACATCCAACAGGGTTAAATAAGGCAAAAAGTATAATTTCTAAGCAAACGTTATGTAATCAAGAAAAGATTCTTTGCAACATATTGAAATGCTTCAATTATTAAAATGACACTTACCATGAAATCAGACTTATTACGTCATGAAGCAAGACCTGCTGTCGTCTGGGGCCAGGTTGGTGTAATGGACGCTGCTTTGCTGCTGGTGATGACTGAAGGTGCAAGTCAAGATAGGGGGGGCCCTGCTAGTCAATCTGGTTCTCGACACTCCATGTCTGCTACATGTGGGCCTCGAGACATGATCTCCTCAATTACCCTTAGTCTAAGGGGGTAACACTACCTAATGCTATAAGACAACGTAAGTGCTAGGTATAATCATATAACCAATGAAGCCATCCTAGCATCTCATCAAGGTCAAAAGTTCTACCCTTGTGTTAGTTATGAATCAAGACAAGGATATGCAAGCACAAAGTGATCATGAGCTGGTACAAATACTACATTATGACTAAACATAGAATCCAAGTCATGAAGGTAGGCAAGAGCAACAAAAGCATGCCAAGATTGGCATGTGTATCCACCGGCTTGCTCTATCCATCTTTGAATGGGTCTGTGATATAACAATGACAACTCATTCTTGCTCCAAGCAAGGTCTTCATGATGCAACCCTTGTATCTCATAAGACAGATCCATATACTTAAAAAACGTCCACCTTGACTTTGTTGTACAATGTCACTTTCCAAGGCTTGAGATGGAATCATAAGAGACCTGAAAAATACCTCATGGTTGCCCGAAAAAGATGTGGATGAAAAATGGGATGTAAATTCAGATTTTGATTTTTTTTTTCTCCCAACTTAGGGCCTGTTGCCCTTCTATATGCGACTGGAAATCATTCCAACAAACCATAGGTTGAGAACATTTTTCCCCATAGATAATTCAGCACCAAAAACATACATCCCAGCCTAATCTTCAATGACATACTGAGAAAACGATAAAGAAACAAATGGCTGGAAATTTGTGCTATGAAATACTTGCTGCCTTGGGTGAATCACAACCTCATAAGAATGCTTTAATGAATCTTCACAAAATAACTCCAAGTGCTCAAAAGAATATGCATCATACCTCCTAGGATATGGCTGGAAGTTGCCATGAGAATGCTGTAATGAATCATTCCTAGGTGGTTGAAACAAATATGTGAACATATCTTCTTCATATTGCCAAAAATCTGCATCATTAATATACCTATATGGTTGTTCAAAAGGCAACAGTTATGCATTCTTGACTCTAAGGTTATCACTAGTATCATAAATGGGATCCCCATCAAAATAGAAACAACTTGTATCCCATTTATCCCTTTCAATATGAAGAAGGTCATCAACGTTTTCAATCTTATGATCATCATGTTCTTCATCAAACAAGAAATTGACCAAATCCATGGGTTTCTCTAAAAATTCTTCACTTTCCAAATCATGAAAGGATGCATCACAAAAGTCAAAAACTTGGAAAGGAGTATAACTTACCATACCCTTGTCTTCATGTGAAGGAGAGATGGAATCTTGAATACCTTCATGTTCTTAAATGCAGGGGAAAATATCAATTTCTCATCGTCATGAAGATGAGTGCTTTTTCTAAGAGGGTCTTCTTCATGGACTTGATCTTCAACATGACATGCTTCGTCCAAGTCTTTTTGTTTAATGGATTCATGAGGTGTCTCTTGTTCTTCCTCATGAATATATTCTTCATGCTCTTGTTCTTCAATGGAGTCTTCATCATCTTCAATAGGATTAGAAGAGAATTATTCTTCTTGAAGGGCTGCCGCTAGATCCTGAAGAGTGTTTTCATACCTTTGAAATCTAGGGCCCCAATGCTTGAGAAAATTTTCAATGAAATCTACAATAGAACATATACTCTTTGGACTGCAAGAATGCTTGACCTAGTCCTTTTGTTTTGCTTCCAGAGAAAGTAAAAAAATCTTATTAAGACATCCTCATGTCTTTCATTGAGCTCTGAAACATACTTCACAAATGATGAGACATGTGGAATAGTAGAAAGAGCATCACCATCCATTTTTTGGAATATTCTTTTCCCATTTTGGAGGGAGCTTTTTTGGGTATCCTGAAAAATCCTTAATATCAAGAGGAGGATACATTTCATGAAGTTCCCATGATGTCATATTCCTTTACTTAACATGCAACTTGGTATGAAGTTTGAAAATATGAGATGATACCTCATACCAAAATGTGTGTGGATTCGCCAAGGTGAATCTCAAATGCCTTTACAATGATGCTTGCTTCACCTTACAATTCACCTTACAAGCATAGAGTCTTCAAAATTTGCATAGGGAAAAGGGCTTCTTTGTTGAAATAATGTAACTGCAAAGAGTATTCTTATTATTATTGATATATTATTCATAGGATCAATCCCCATTGAGGATTGATCATGTTGGTTATTGTAATAGGACCAAATCCCCTTTTGCGGATTGGTCAAAAGACAATTGTAATAGGCAGAATAAGAAGTCGGCCTTAGCAGTTAATAAAGAGACCCAGAAACATAATAAAGGTGGGTTTACTCACCCAGTTTGAGAAGTCAGCCCTGCCAGTGAAGAGACACTTCACACGTGCCAGAACTTGTATAAATAAAGGAGGCTAGCGCCTCATTTGGACATAACTCACTTGCTCAGTTTGAGAGACAAGTTCTGATCTGTTACCGGCAAAGGAGAAGAGAGAGTGGCGCATATCTTGGAGAGGACTTTCTGTTTTAGCATAGAGATCTCTTGGCATTGTATTGGCTATTTATATTAAGGAAGTTTTACTGGGTTTTCTTCCCCTAGAGGGTTTCCCAGGATAAATGCTGTGTCTCTTGTGAATGTGTATTTCTTAGTGATCTTGTTCTTATGTTGTTGTTATCTATTGAAATGAAAAGAACTATAATAATGGCATAAACATTAACATGGTATCAGAGCCACCTTGAAGGAAGCATATTTCGCAAGAAGAAAAACGTCATTGTTACCGTACCTGCAAATTAGGTTTTTTCAAAAGTGAAGTTTTTCAGCTCCAAAACCACCTAGAAAGTTGTGCCCTCCCTCAAGGATCATTGTGGCACCCTCAGTGCACCTTTTCAGTCGCTGGAACTCCCGGAAAGTGAAACCCTAGTTTCACAAAGTACCAAAAGTACCAAAAAACCAGAGTACTAGAAGTACCAGAGTACCAGAGGTACCAGAAAACCAGAAGCACCAGTCCAGAAATCCGCAGATCAATTTTGGAAAGGCAAAAGTTGGATTTTCTCAGATCCAAGGACACCAGGCTACTCGCCTCAGCCAAGCGCACCTCCTGGTAAGGTCAAAATTTGATTTTGAGCATCTTCATATTTTGGTCATTTTTCATAGCCCAAGTACAAGATGTCTGCAAGTACAAAGCTTGTTGATAAACTATAAGGCATAGACAACTTTCGTGCCTGGAAGTATAGGATTGGTCTGATCCTTGCAGAGAATGACCTAGCAAGGTTCATCAAAGATGAAGTACCAGAACCTGAAGATGTCGTAGAGAAAGCAAAACATCAGAAGGACTCAATCAGGGCTCAAAGAATCATTGCAGATTCAATCAAAGACCACCTGATCCCTTATGTATCATCCAAGAACACTCCGAAAGAGATGTTTGACTCTCTAAGCAAATTATACGAAGGAAAGAACATCAACCGAAAGATGAACCTAAGATCTAAATTGAAGAATATGAAGATACAGAAAGGAGAAACGATTCAAGAGTATTTCTCCAGAATCTCAGAGATTAAAGAACAATTAAAAGCGATTGGAGACACCATCGATGAAGATGAATTCGTAATGACGGCCCTAAATGGTCTTACAAGACCTTGGGATGCATTCATCAAACAATATGTGCCAGAGCCGTGAAGTTGCAATTTGATAGCCTATGGGAAGAATGCATCCAAGAAGAGACAAGGCTAGCTAACTGTGAAGCACTACTAGCAAGGGATGATGATCAAGCCCTAGCTACTCATACAAAAGGAGGAAGGAAGAAACCCTACTTCAAAAGGGAGACTCACAGAGAGCCTCAACCATCAAACCAATTCAATAACAAAGAATCTCATCCAAGGAGATTTCAGAAGAAAGGACAACGCAAGGAAAGAGATCTCTCATACATACAATGCTATGATTGTGATAAGATGGGACACAAGGCGAATTCTTGTCCAGTTAGACGAGAAGAATACAAGAGGAAACATAAGAGGCAACATGCCCACATAGTCGAAGATGAAGAGCCACCTACAAAGATGATCAAGGACCATGTCTTGATCTCGGCCCTCTCAGGATCAGTAACACCTGGAGATGACACATGGCTCATTGATAGTGGTGCATCAAAGCACATGACGGGTAAGAAAAGTACTCTCTTGTATTTCAGAAAAGAAGTTTTCTCAGAAAGTGACTTGGAGATGATTACCAATATCCCATCAAGGGAGTGGGAGAATCAAAATACAAACTAGATTCAGAAAACTCAATAAAGATGAAGGACGTACTCTATGTACCAGGCTTGAAGAAGAACTTACTTTCCATGTCAGCTTTAGACAAGAAAGGCTATAGAGTTGCCTTTATAGATGGAGAAGTTCTTATGTGGGCTAAAGGAGATACCATAAATGAAGCAATCGTCATCGGAAATGAAGAAAATGGCTTATATAAACTAAAGGGTCACCCAGAGACTGCCATGACGCATGCCATTGAAAACTCATGCGAACTTTGGCATAGAAGATTGGCCCACATCAACTACAAGGCGCTACCATACATATGCAAAGCTGTCACTGGTTTACCAGAACTCAAGGTTGATTAGGAAGGCATATGCAATGGATGTGCGTAAGAGAAGAATATCAAGAACCCTTTTCCAAAGAGGGACATCAAAGCAGAAGGAGTACTGGAACTCATTCATTCAGACGTGTGTGGCCCAATGCCATCATCCTCCATTAGCGGGTATGTATACTATGTATCATTTATTGATGACTATTCTCGCAAGACCTGGATATATTTCTTAAAATCTAAAGATGAAGTATTCAGCAAGTTCAAGGAATTCAAAGCCTTGATAGAGAATCTTTCTGAAAGGAAGATTAAGATACTTAGGCCAGATAATGGAGGAGAATATACCTCAAAAAAGTTCGTGAACTTCTACAGAGATGTTGGGATCAAGAGGGAACTCACTACTCCCTATAATCCTCAACAAAACGGTGTAGATGAAAGGAAGAACATAACGATTATGGAAGCTGTGAAGACCATGATCCATGATCAAGATCTTCCTATGTGCTTATGGGCAGAAGCAACAATGGTAGCTGTTTATGTGTAGAACTGATTATCCCATAGCGCACTTGGGTTCAAGATCCCGGAAGAGATGGTCACCGGAAAGAAACCAAAGGTAAGCCATCTCAAAATATTTGGCTGCCCAGTGTTCATACACATTCCGAAAGAGAAGAGAAACAAGTTGGAACCTTCCAGAAAGAAGGGAATATTTGTGGGATACTGTGAGGTCTCCAAGGCCTTCAGAATCTATATACCAGGTCACTGCCACATTGAGATCAGCAGGGACGTGACCTTTGATGAAGAAGCAACACTTAAGAAATCAAGAAGATGCCAGCTTGAAGAAGTGTATGAAGAGGAACCCGAAAATCCCAGGATTGCAGAATCCGTGAGGGAAGTTCCCAGAGTTGCAGAACCAGTGAGGGAAGTCGTAACTTCCCCTGATGAGGAAACTCTTGAAGACCATGATGTAACAGAAATTCAAGAACCTCCTCAAATGACCTTCTCCAATAAAAGAAAGCCTGCTTGGGTAAGAGAGCTTATTCAAGATGGAGAGAAGTATGGTGTTCCAGAAGGAACCTCGAGACAGGTGAAAAGACCAAAGCCATTCTCCAGTTACACAACTTTGATGTGTGATCTCCTAGATGAGGAGCCTACCTGCTTTGAAGAAGCCATTCAAAAGAAGGAATGGGCAGATGCCATGGCAGAGGAATACCAATCCATAATAAAGAACGATGTATGGGAAATAGTTCCTAGACCAAAAAGTAAGGATGTGGTATTGTCAAAATGGCTCTTCAAAATAAAACATGCTGCTGATGGAAGTATTGAGAAGTATAAAGCAAGATTTGTCGCTCGTGGCTTTTCCCAGAAAGAAGGCATTGACTATGAAGAGACATTCGCTCTTGTAGCCATATACACTTCGATTAGAACCATCATAGTTCTTGCAGCTAAGATGAAATGGAAGTTGCACCAAATGGACGTAAAGACAGCCTTCCTGAATGGTGTTATTGAAGAGGAAGTGTATATAGAGCAACCCCAAGGATTTGAGGTTGAAGACAGGAAGTCTCATGTCTGCAGATTGAAGAAAGCCTTATACGGATTGAAGCAAGCTCCTAGAGCTTGGTATGGCCGTATAGAC
>JASDQU010739167.1:150814-203239 GCA_032191745.1 Picea mariana
ATTTTCCAAGTTGATCAAACTTGGGAAGGGGTCTTCTGTGAGTCATCCTGGACTCGGATTATTCAGACACTTGTGGCATCATTTCACCCATTCCATGGGTGGCTGTAACGTATCTCTAACCCTTCCTTGTATTTTAATGTTGTATTATTTCAATTTATGTTGTAAAATATGTACTCAGAAATTTTTTCTTGTATCATAGTCATGTTGTAATTTTATTGTTGTACTTTAGAAATTTCATTATGTAAATGTGTTTATATATTTGATTTCATTTTGTGAATATGTACTAATGTTAAATTTTCGGGTGCCCGCATTGTGTGAGCATCATTTTTGTAGGTGCTTGATTCTCGTATGATTTCCGCCTCGTTCGAGTTGATCAACCACACGTCCCCAGGTGGAGCCAGATGTTGACCGCTTGTCTAGCACAGAGGTCAACTCATTATCATGAAGATTATTCTATGTCAGAGACAGAGATGGTTCTACTGGGTGCTTTATACACCAGCACTTAAATTTTTGTAAATGGGATTTCCGCACCCCTGCGAGGGTTAATAATGTAATAATGTCTGCATGGATCATAGTTAGGTCAGGTACCTTGGATGTTGACATCAGGGGAGTTCCTTTCATCGAGGGTTTTTTCATCTCAGGGGGTTAATGTGGCCTAACTAGTCAGGTTAATCTCCATTGAGTTTTTCCCTGCCAGGCTTCCTCCAAAGTGGTGGAAGGCGCTCTGGTGATCACGTTCATTGAGTAACCTTTTAGGAATATTGTAAATGACCATGCCAGGCAGTGTCTTGAGTTTCGCGGAATTTCGTCGAGTCTAGAATAGTTTTTTTTAATTAATTAAATTTTTAATTAATTTAAATAATTAATTATTTTTGAGCTTAATATTGTAGGATAGTCTGTGTTCTGGAGGATGTCCCACGCAGCTGTAATCATCAACGCTCCCTTTCAGCTAGGGAGGCATTCTCCACCAGGCCAAGTCTCTCAGAGAAGTACTCGAACTTCGTCTTGGCTGTAATCATCAACACACCCTCTCAGCTAGGGAGGTAATCTTCACCAGGCCAGGTCTCTCACGGAAGTACTCGAACTTCGTATTGGCAAGTGGTTTGGTGAAGATATCTGCAATTTGCTCATGTGTAGAAAGGTACTGCACGTGTACTTCTTTCCTCTGAAACATGTCTTTGATATGATGATATTTAATCTCAATGTGTTTTGATCTGTCATGAAACACATGTTTCTCGGAGAGCTTCACCCAGCTCTGGTTATCACAATGAATAATAGGATCCATCTCATGATCAAATAAATCTGTCAGAATCTTGTGAAGCCACACTGCTTCGTGGACTGCCACACTCAATGCTATATACTCTCCTTTTGTAGTACTCAAGGCCACAGAGCTCTGTTTTTTGTTGCACCAGGAACATGCCAGACCTCAAGGTAAAACAACACCCGGATGTGCTCCTGCGGTCCATTGCGTTCTTTGCCCAATCCACATCGGTATATCCCTGCAAACTCAAGTCCACACTAGAGGCATATCTCAGGCCATATCCAACTGTGCCTCGTAGATATCTCAATACATGCTTTACTGCTATCCAGTGAGTCTGTCTCGGCTGACTCATGGATTGACTAAGCACATTCATTGCATAACATATATCAGGTCTAGTGTTAACCATATACATCAATGATCCAATCAACTGTTTGTACACATGTGGATCAATCTCGTCTGAATCATCATCATCTATTTTTCGTCAAATCCATCACCATCAGTGTAGACATGGATTTGCATTCTGTCATACTGAACTTCTTTAATATTCCCACTGTATATTTTCCTTGACTTAGGAAAGTCTCATTGGTCCTCTGTCATACTTCTTGTCCCAAGAAGTAGTGCATCATACCCAGATCCTTCATCTCGAAATCGTAAATCAAGGCTTGCTTGTATCCAACAACACAACTTCCTGAATAAGTCATCAAAATCAGGCTCTTGTCACCAACAATGTAATAATATAGGTTTGGATCAACAACCCTCTTGCTGAAACCCAAAATCATCAGGAATCCATCCAGTTGATGTAGTTTTCAACTTATGGATGGTAGTACGGATGGAAGTGTATCGAGCTTACTGGATCAAGTGTCTCATCATAGACAACTCCCTCTGTTTGTGGGAATCCTCTGGCTACAGATCTTGCTTTGTATTTCTCGACACTTCCATAAACTGCATGCTTGATCTTATAGATCCACTTAGATGTCACCATAGACTTCCCTTTTGATCTCGGAACAATATCTCATACGTCATTCTTTAAGATATACTGGTATTTTTTTGTGATGGCAACTTTCCATACCTGTTCACCTGTCGCTTCTCCATGACAAGAAGGCTCATAATCAATGATGTGGCTCATGGCTGAAGAGTAGCTCAAAAATCTCTTTGCTTTCTCAGTGTGTACCTTGAGGGGCTTGTATGTTCCTCTGCCTCTTGCAGAGTTTTATTGAGCCTAGGCATGCCCTTTATTCCCTATTGTAATATCTCTGGGAATATCAACTGGAGCAACTGGATCAGCTGGAATAATGTCTGTCTCCTTCTGAACTGCTGAAGGGGGAGAATGTATTGTCTCACTGTCAATCTCCATCTGAGATTCTCCGGATCTTTGACAGGCTATCTCTTCTTCAAAGGCAACATCTCTGCTTGTCACAATCTGTCTCTGATCAAGGATGTAGATCTGATATGTCTTCGAAGATTCATTGTTATCCCATAAATGTATCCTTTCTCCCTGAAGGGTCTAGTTTGGACCTCTTCTCTTTGGGTACATGAAAAATACACTGGGCACCCAAATATCCTGAAGTGTTCAATCTCGGGCTTTACTTTGGTGAAGGCTTCTTCGAGAGTTATGTTTCTTCAAAATCTGGTGAACACTCCTGTTTTGAACATATACTGTGTCATGCATGCTTCTGCCCACAGAATCATAGAAAGATTCTGATCATGCATTGTTGCATTGGTTGCCTCAATGATGGTTCGACTCTTCCTCCTTCTCAAATAGTTTTGAAAAAAACCCTTTGAAGTCTGAAGTATAACCATCTTCCTTTGTTGTTTAACCTGCCTGGAACAAGAAAACAAACGAAAGGAAACAAGACAAAAATATCTCCTTAAGGAGAATAATGAGTACATCTCTAGAATCAAAACAAGTTAAGGTTTGTTGTCACAACTACAACACCTACTTGTAATGTAGCAAACTTTAGGAATGTAGGTTAGAGGCATGATAATTAAAACAATCAAACCTAGAGTTTTTACTTCCAGTGTGTTGTTCCTCTGAATGCACTGAGATCCCTCTGGATTAATGACTTCAACAAAGGTTCCTTCCTCCTACAAGTACCCTCATGATAATGATACAAATAATATATACAAGTGCATAGCTGAGGGTGCTGATATGTTGATGTCTTCATCTCCTTGAAGTCTTGGCTTCCAGGAATTGAGTTTGCTTGATCCTCCAAGCTTGTCTTCCATCATGATCTTGTTCATCATATTTTTAGATTCTTCACAAACCCTTCTCCACTGGGCTAGAAAACCTAACGACTAGGATAAGCTAGCACTTTTAGGTTTTGTTGGGCTTATGACTACCAACAATAAGCCTTAAGAATGTCACAAGAATACTGGTGAGTTGAAAAAGGCTCCTTCAATGAGCTGCAGAAACCCTAAAGCCAAAGTTCTGCAGAAAATTGCGAGACCCTAGGATCAAAATTTCAAAATGCTCGGATTTCACTTTGAGAGTCTCTGGAGGTGCGTTGCAGAAGGCCGTACTCTTCTATGTCAAAATTTTCCTCAATGCCCAGGTTTTAGGGGCTGAAACACTCCAGAAAGGAGGGTCGTACGTGTTGATATTATGGTAGCTGTGGGAGGTATTTACCTCCATGTGTAACCCTGACGAGAATAGAATATTTCGGGAAGCAAGAAGTAACCCTAAAGCATTAAACATAACCCTAGAAGACAAGTCGGTTCAAGGAAATAATTAATATTAAGTATTTTGTCTCCAGAATGAGAAGTCAACCCAGACAGCTCAGGAAACAGTATAAATACAAGTAGCCAGACCTCATGTTGTACACACTGCTCAGAATTGCAGCTGGGAACAAGTGCGCACTGCAGGAACTAGGCTAGTGCGCAAGTCTGGGAAGCAGCTGCCGCACTCTGGTTTCCTGGTTTAAGCTCAAACTTTCTGCTGGTTATGGTTGGACTTTTTGATTAGTCTTGGTTATCTTTATGCATTAGCCTTGGTTGGCTATTGGTTTGCTTCCGGAATCATTTTCTGTCAAGGTTATGGTGCTCGGGGGTGGCTTCGGCCTATGGTTGGGTGACAATATTGCTATATTGCCTATGGTTAAACGAGCACATCCATTACTTTCTAACAGGTTATGGGCCCACACTATCTTCGGACAGTCTAATCGCTGGAAGATAGATTGGGAGGATTTGCTCAGTTACAGTTGCAGCTGCAGTCAAAGTCTTTGCTGCAACAACGAAACCCTAACCCTCTTGTTGAGACACCTTAAGTGAAGAGATTGACCTAATTTTTGGATAGCCTAGTGCACCCTAAACTAGCACACCTCCTAGTACTCTTAGCAAGCTAAGACGTCAAGTTTGAGTTTTTGGTCAAAGTCAAAGGTTGACCATGTCAAAGAAGTCTTGACTTACTCTATGAAGTCAAAATATAAGTTAGAAGGGGCCTCTAACTTCATAGCATGGAAGACAAGGATTGACCTCATCCTTGCCAAGAATAAAGTGTTGGATATCGTAAAAGGAAAGATCGTGGAACCACAATTTGAAGAAGGAAAAGAGAAGGAACCTCAGAACATTGCAGTTAGGGAGAAGTTCAAAGACAGTGACATCAATGCCATGAGTATCACAGTGGACTCTATACAAGACCACTTGATACCCTACATCTCTCATCTTGACTCATCTAAGAAGATGTACGATGCCCTCACTAACCTCCTCAGTCAGAAATATTGGACAAGAAATGAGTCTGAAGAATGAGCTCTGTGACATGAAAAAGAATGATGATGAAKCATAACATCATACTTTGTGAGGATGTCTTAGTTAAGAGATCAACTACAAGCTATTGAAGAGATCTTTTCAGAGAAGGAGCTGGTAAATATAGTACTCAATGATCTTCCCAAGACATGGGATGCATTTGCCGCAAACATGAACACAAGGAAGGAGTTTCCTACATTTGAAGAACTTTGGACTTGCTGTGCACAAGAAGAATCGAGGATTAGTGCAAAAGAGAAACCCTAAAAGAAATACGATGATCAAGCCTTCACAGCAAGGTTCAAGAATTTCAGGAGTAAAAGGAAAGAAGAAGCCAAATCAAGAGAAAGATATGTCAAAAATACAATGCTTTAACTGTCGAAAATATGGTCACTACAAGAATCATTGTCCTGAGCTAAAGAAAAGGAAGGAAACACACGAAGCATCAGTTGCCGAAGAAAGGAAACCCTCAAAGAAGACCAAGCAGGATAAAACAGACTTCTTCTTCTAAGACAAGGTAACAATATTCTTCATAGTTCCTATACATACCATGTTTACATAGTTTCTGTACATATCTTGCATATCTATTTCTTAGAAGATAAAATGTTCAAAGAGAAACAATACCTATTGCAGAATAACAAGATAAGGATTGATATCACGATGAATCTAAGACAAGCAATGCACATGGAAAGATGAAGTACATTGACATCCTTGGTAACAAATCCTGTGTAAGCTATTACAACTGTCGAAATCAAAATCAAACTTGAAGAAACCTAAAAGAAGTAAAAAATGAAAGAAGTCAACAATCAAGAGGAAAAGACTTGTGACACTTTGCAAAAGGCAATAAAGATGCAGACGAAAGCGTGGACTCTTTTAGATGGAGGGAGCCGATTATATAATTCCAAAAGAAGAGTATGCATTCATGCATGAAGCAAGGATTAGGAGGGAGCTAATCCTAAACAATATGATCCATTGAGGATTATGTAGTATCTATCCATGTTCCCATCAATGGTAGCAACCATGAAGAGCAACACGTGTTCAGTTTGACTTTAGAAGAAGTCTTCTTCGAAAAGAAGCCTTAAAGTATCCCTGGTTGTCCATCCACATCCATGATCCTATGATGAAAGGAAGAAGTTGGAATCTTCAGGGCATGGAATCTATAGAAAACTCCATGGGCCCAAGAGCTAAAGAGAAACATGAGGAAATATATGAAGATTCCAAGAGAGAAAGAAAAGCCAGAACAAGCAGTCATTATATCGAGAATTACAAGACTACCAGCTTGGTTTGAACTCACTAGAAACATTCAAGCAGAAGAAATGGAAGTTGTGATTGTTGGGTATGTGTTATATTCTTTGCATGTGTGTGTGTGGGCGCGTCAGATTTGACAACTGTGTCTGACGATCCCAACTTCCTTTGTTTCTTGTGTCGTGTGCACTGGACGCTTTCCTAGGGGGGTCCTAGGGGGGGCCAAGTATGCCCCCCCTGGTTATGCGCAGCGTTCGACACCGGGCGGTAGCCCGGGGCAGCGCCCCAAAAATTTTTTTGGGCGGTTTTTTTCTATTTTTAGTGGATTTTGCTATTTTTAGCGGTTTTCTAAATTAATCCCGGAGTAAGGGATTAGGGTTTTGGTATCTACGAAATACCTAAAAACATGGTATATATTGTATGGTGAATGGTGAAATTCGAAATAATGAATATAAGAAAGGTTTTCCCCGGTGGAGGGTTTTCGGTATAAATCTCTGTGTACTATGTGTATGAGCTATTGATTAATTTCTGTTTTGCTTAAGAATCTATATGCATTGCTTTACTTCACAGGTTTAAAACTTAGATGTGGTATCAGAGCTCGTTTTTGGCTTCAGAGGGATGCCTTTGTTGCTGAGGGTTTAGCTCGGTCTTGATAGATCAAGTTTATCTTGGGTCTCTGATAAACCTGGGTTTAGTGGGAGCTTTTGCAGTGGAGATTCGAGTGTAGAAAGAGGAATGGCGAACTCTTCTAGAATCGAGATAGAGAAGTTCAATGGTAAAATCTTTGAGCTATGGAAGTTCAAGATGGAGGACCTTCTTGTAGACAAAGAACAATGGATCGCTGTGGATCCTGGTACACAACCTATTGGTACACAGTCGATTGGTACACAACCTACAAGTACACAAACTACTAGTACACCACCTACTGGTATGTCGAAGGAAGATTGGGAGAGGTTGGACAGAAGAGCAAGGAGTACTATTCGACTATGTCTGGCAGATTCAGTGTTGTTGAATGTCTCGGGAGAATCTACAGCCAAGGAACTATGGGATAAGTTAGGGAATTTGTATCAATCAAAGTCCTTGGTAAACAAGCTGTTTCTTCGAAAGAAGTTGTATCATCTTAAGATGGAAGATGGAGATTCTGTGACAGAACATCTAAATGCCTTTAATACTCTGGTAAGTCAACTTGTCTCTGTTAATATTATGATTGTAGAAGAAGATAAGTGTATTACTCTATTATGTTCTTTGCCAGACTCTTGGGATAATTTGGTTGTAGTAATTGGTAGTACCACTCAATCTACATTGAAGTATGAGGATGTAGTTGCATCCTTGTTATCTGAAGAGATGAGGTGGAAAAGCTTGGATGGTCATAGCAAAGATGCTTAATTTGTAAGAGGTCGTACCCAAGACAGGAATCCTGGTAAGTTTTCGGGGGGAGACCTAAATCTACAGGTAAATCTAAGTCTCCAGGAAAATCTTTGAGAAAATGCTGGAAGGTGGTAAAACAGGGCATTATAAGAAAGATTGCAAGTCTAAGAAGGTTGATAAACTAAAGGGGCCTGATAGTACCTCTTCCACAAAGGAGAAAACCTCCATTGAAGAAGGAGGTGATGTTTACCTGGCATCTATAGGTACACATGCAGATCGTGATGTATGGTTGATCGACTCAGGTGTGTCATACCATATGACTCTTCACAAGGAGTGGTTCTCTGAATATGAAAAATACGATGGTGGTGATGTATTTCTAGGAGATGACTCGACAGCCAAAATCATGGGATGTGGAAGGGTTAAGTTGCTGCTAAAAGATGGAAGGAGTAGAACTCTCTCTGGGTTCTGCACATTCCAAAACTAGCTGGGAGCCTAATATCTGTAAGCAAGTTGGATGATGCAGGAGTGGATACTGTATTTGGAAAGGGCACTTGCAAGATGGTACGAGGAGAAATGGTGTTGATGCGGGGAGTTCGGTGTGGAACTCTGTACAAGTTGTTGGGAAGCATTTATACTAATGGGTGTAACAGTTCTATTGTCCCTAAGTAGAGAAATGAAGGAGACAAGACCAATATTGTCCCAGAAAAGAAGACCATGTTGTGGCATCAAAGACTAGGGCATATTGGAGAAAAGGGCCTTCCAACACTACACGGTAAAGGTATGGTTGAAGGTATGTCTAATTGCACTCTGGATTTTGATTTTTGTGAACATTGCATATATGGTAAACAAAA
The DNA here is from genome assembly GCA_032191745.1 of Picea mariana. Lineage (NCBI taxonomy): Eukaryota > Viridiplantae > Streptophyta > Pinopsida > Pinales > Pinaceae > Picea > Picea mariana. The sequence goes on from JASDQU010739167.1 coordinate 159,278, forward strand.
TCGAGTAAGATTCCCATCTGGTGCTACAAGAGCAAAAGGGATCTTAGAATTGATACACAGTGATGTGTTTGGACCTGTGCTTGTTCCATCACTAGGTAAGTCTGTGTATTATGTTTCATTCATAGATGATTTCTCAAGGTACACATGGATTTATTTTCTTAGAAAGAAATCTGAGGTATTTGATAAATTTAAAGAGTTTAAGGCTCTGGAAGAAAATCAGATAGAGAAGAAAATAAAAGTATTGAGAACAGATAATGGTGGAGAATTCTGCAGAAATGAATTCGAAGAATTCTGTAAGAAGTGTGGTATAGCAAGGCAGAAGACTACTCCATACACTCCTCAGCAGAATGGAGTTACAGAAAGGATGAACATGACACTGATGGAAAAAGCAAGGAGCATGCTCAGCGATGCCGAGTTAGGACAGGAATTCTGGGCAGAGGCAGTGGGTACAACATGTTTCCTGGTCAATCGATCACCTTCATCAACGTTGGATGATAAAACTCCACACGAGGTATGGACTGAAAAGAAACCCTCTCTTCAACATCTTAGAGTGTTTGGTTGTGATGCTTATGTACATGTTCCAAAGGAAAATAGGAGTAAGCTGGATAAAAAAGATGAAAAGTGTATCTTTATTGGTTATAAAGATGGTGTGAAAGGTTATAAGCTTTGGAACCCAGAAACTAAGAAAATTGTTTACAGTCGGGATGTTGTTTTTAGAGAGGTAACAGATGTGTCCAAACAGGAATTCCTACCAAGGCAAGACGAACCTGAGAAAATAGAGCTAGAGTTGGATGATGCAAAATCTGAATCATCTGAAGAAGAAGAAGAATCTCATGCCCCAGTATTAAGGAGATCAGTGAGAGAAAGAAGGCAACCAGAAAGGTATAGTCCACCTGATTTCTGTTCCAATTTTGCTTTATCTATTACTGATGATGATCCCAGAACTGTCAGGTAAGCAATGAATTCAGAGGATAGTAAACTATGGAAGAAGGCCATGTTTGAAGAAATGGATGCCTTGGATAAGAATGAGGCATGGGATATAGTTGAGTTGCCAGCTGGAAGAAAATCTGTTGGTAGCAAATGGTTGTTTAAGAAGAAGTTTAATGCAGAAGGAAAAGCGGAGAAATACAAAGCTCGGTTAGTAGCAAAAGGTTATTCCCAGGTAGAAGGAATTGACTTTGGTGAGATTTTTTTTCCTGTTGCTAAGTTAACTTCTATTAGATTTCTTTTATCTATTGCTGCTGCTTTTGATCTTGAAGTGGAACGGATGGATGTGAAGACAACATTCCTACATGGGGATCTGGAAGAAGAAATCTACATGAAGCAACCATAAGGCTTTGTAGTGAAGGGAAAGAAAGAGCTGGTCTGTAAGCTAAAGAAGTTACTATATGGTCTGAAGCAATCACCTAGGATGTGGTACCAAAAGTTTGACACATACATCCTTGGATTGGGATTTGTGAGAAGCAGGACTGATCACTATGTATATTCCAAGCAGGTTGGTTATGTTGATGACATGTTGTTGGTAGGAAATAACATGGATGTTATCAAGGAGGTGAAATCACAACTATCCTCCAAATTTGACATGAAGGATGTCGGTGCTACTAGCTTCATTCTGGGAATGGAGATTAAAAGAGATCGTGCAAATAGGAAACTCTGGTTGAATCAGAGAAAATATGTTGAGACGATATTGCAGAGGTTTAATATGCATGGAAGTAAACCGGTCAAGGTTTCTATTCCTATAGGTGTAAAGTTATCTGTAGATCAGTGTCCCAAGACACAGGAAGAAGAAGAGGACATGTCCCATGTTCCGTATGCCAGTGCAGTTGGCAGTTTGATGTATGCGATGGTCTGTACTAGATCGGACATTGCACGTGCAGTGGGAGTTTTGAGTAGGTATATGTCAAAACCAGGGAAGGAGCATTGGACAATAGTAAAGAGGGTCTTCAGGTATGTGCGTGGCACTACCACTTATGGATTGTGCTACCAAAGAAGACCAGGATTGGACAGAGTGGTGGACATACATGGCTTTGTTGATGTAGACTGGGCTGGAGATCTGGATCACAGAAGATCTACAAGTGGGTATGTGTTTAACCTATTTGGAGGAGCAATCAGTTGGATGAGCAAAAGACAGGCTGTAGTGGCACTTTCAACTACAGAAGCTGAATACATGGCAACCACTCATGCAAGCAAGGAAGCAGTATGGTTATAGAGATTGTGTTCAGGTATTGGGTTTGTACAACAAGTAGTGAGATTAGATTGTGACAGTGAGAGTGCAATCTTCCTGGCAAAGAACCCAGCTTATCATTCGAAGACAAAGCATATTGATGTTCAGTATCACTTTGTGAGAGACATGGTTGAAGAAAAGAAGGTGTTGCTGGAAAAGGTTGACACTTTGAAGAATGTTGCAGATTCATTGACAAAGTCTATGAGCACAGAAAAGTTCTCTTGGTGTAGAGTAACAATGGGCATTGCTGCCCTGGATTGTTGACTATATAATCCTGTGGACCCTTGGATGCAAAGAAAACAACAAGTGGGAGAATGTTGGGTATGTGTTAAATTTTTTGCATGTGTGTGTGTGGGCACGTCAGATTCGACAACTGTGTCTGACGATCCCAACTTCCTTTGCTCTTTGTGTCGTGTGCGCCGGGCGCTTTCCTAGGCGGGTCCCAGGGGGGGCCAGGTATGGCCCCCTCTGGTTACATGCAGCGTTCAAGGCAGTGCCCCGATTTTTTTTTGGGCGGTTTTTTGCTTTTTTTAACGGTTTTCTAAATTAATCCCGTATTAAGGGATTAGGGTTTTGGTATCTACGGAATACCTAAAAACATTGTATATATTGTATGGTGAATGGTGAAATTCGAAATAATGAATATAAGAAAGGTTTTCCCCGGTTGAGGGTTTCCGGTATAAATCTCTGTGTACTGTGTGTATGAGCCATTGATTAATTTTCATTTTGCTTAAGAATCTATATGCATTGCTTTACTTCACAGGTTTAAAACTTACAACGATGAAGAATAGTGTATGAAAGACTTATGAACGGAAGCATTGCAAGATCCAGAACTAAAGGTTCTCCCAGATGGAGGGAGAAAACTATGATGATAGTTTGTTCCAGACATACCTCTACCTGAGACATTATATCTTCCGCAATATCCATGGGTTGGCGTTTACATTAGATGAATGTAAGGAATGTTCTCCTCAACAGAGTAATTGAACAAGAAGCGTATGTAGAGCAACCTCAAGGGTTTGAGGTATACCAGAAAGAGACTCTTGTATGCAGATGGAAGAAGATCTTGTATGGATTCAAACAACTTGGTGCAGAGCCTCCAATGAACAGCAGAAGCATGGTGAAAACCTTCTATCAAAATGGTTACTCAGAACTCTAGGATGATGGATTGCCAATCCATGACAAGCTCTCATGATGACAGATGAAGTGCCACTTGAATATGTTCTAGTTTGAGCTTTGCCACGATGTTATGAGCTAGCATGAAACAAAAGAACTGAATCCAGCTATGATATACTATAATGATTAGAGCTATATGAAGCCTTCAGAGAAAACCAGTGTTCCAGAAAGACTGAAGTACATTGAGATCAAGCATTATATTCTCCGTAATACGGTCCAGAAAGGAGAAGTGGTTCTCCAATATATCTCCACAGATGAGCAGATATGCAGATATTTTGGTAAAGCCTCTATCCAAGATGAAAGAGTTTGCATACTCAAGAAACAAGCTGGAGCTCATGGAGACGACTTCCTTATTGAAAAGGGAAGAAATGACTCCCAAGTTGGGAGGGAGCATTGATGTGTTATTGATTTATGGACAATCATTTTTCAGTTCAAAAAAAAATGGTCTAGGATGAGCAGTTCCCTTTCTAGTTCGGAAAGTGGTTTGAGATTTCTGACGGACAGGCATTTGCCAGCTCGGAAAATGGTCCAGATCGAACGGTCATTTTCGTAATGAAAATGGTTCGATGGATTGTTGATGTACCATAGACAATGATTCCACTTGTGGCCAGTGTGGGGGAATGGTCTAGGACAGTCTCTCTTCTTGGCAGTCACTCTTAGTAGTGGTCAAGAAGACTGGTCCGCCTCATTGGATAGTCATTCTTTCGAAGCTCACAGTTGTGAGTAGTTTTGAAGAATGGTCCATTTTGGAGGTTGGTGCAGGACAGTCATTTCCTTAGGAAATGGTCAAGACAGTCATTCCCTAGGGCAGATTCATTCTCTCCAGGTTGCACTTTGTTTAGTGCCGGATGAATGGCCCAAATAGGTGAATGGTCCAGGTTCAACAATCAGGGACAGACATTCCCTAGGGCAGACTCATTCTCTCTAGGTTGCGCTTTGTTTAGTGTCGGAGGAATGGCCCAGATAGGTGAATGGTCCAGGCTTAGAAATCAAGACAGTTATTCTTCTATGCTTGAGAAGAATAGTCCAGTAGTCCATGACTGATGTTTTACCTTCTAAAGGCAGATGCTCTTCCAGATCTCACAGATGTGAGTGGAAGAATGGCCCAAATGATTCAATTTATATCATGACATTGTTTTTTCTGTGCAGGTTGATATCAGATGATATAATTGCTATATGTCTCTGGACAGTACATGTATGATACTGTGGTGGATGTGGTCCACTGGTTGTGACTATGTGTCACTAATTAAGTATCTGTGTGCTACTTGGTATGGTAATGTACAACTGGATTGTAGTTGTGTACTACTATGGATAAACACAGTTGTGTTCTATTGAATGACATTGTTCTGATTGCCATGAAGACTATCAGCTAGATGGATAGTCAGTGTGCTGGTCGACTGACATTCTCCAGGTGGAAAATGGTCCAAGACAGTTATTCTTCTAGGACGTATGTCTGGATTAGAAGAATAGTCCTTGTAGCCCATGGTGTGGCTTCCAGCATCTGTTGGAACAATTATTCTTCTAGTACATATGTCTGGATTAGAAGAATTGTTCTTGCATCACTCTGTGGAGTGAGTGACTTATTCAACATTATGCCTGATTACTCAGATGGAGTATGGCTTTGAGAGATGACTCAGTTGATGCTATCATATGAATAATGATACTGATAGTGATGATGGTGCTCATGATTTGATCATGAGATAGCCTGTGTGGCTATGATGATGCTACCGATTCAATGGTATGTTTTTGCTCAAGACCATTGCCTTCAATACCTCCCTAGCTAGGAGGGAGTATTGATATTATGGTAGTTGCGAGAAGTATTTACCTCCACGTGTAACCTTGACAAGAATAGAATATTTTGGGAAGCAAGAAGTAACCCTAAAGCATTAAACATAACCCTAGAAGACAAGTCGACTCAAGGAAATAATTAATATTAAGTATTTAGTCTCCAGAATGAGAAGTCGGCTCAGACAACTCAGGAAACAATGTAAATACAAGTAGCTAGAACTCATTTTGTACACACTGCTCAAAATTGCAGCTGGGAACAAGTGCGCACTGCAGGAACTAGGCTAGTGCGCAAGTCTGGGGAGCAGTTGCAGCCGGCAGTTGCCGCAATCTGGTTTCCTGGTTTAGGCTTGGACTTTCTACTGGTTATGGTTGGACTTTCTGATTAGTCTTGGTTATCTTTATGCATTAGTCTTGGTTGGCTATTGGTTTGCTTCCAGAATCATTCTCTGTCAAGGTTAAGGTGCTCGGGGGTGGCTTCGGCCTATGCTTGGGTGACAATATTGCTATATTGTCTATGGTTAAACGAACACATCCATTACTTTCTAACAGTACGGAATTGCAGCAAACCCTAGAGGCCGTATGAAACTACAGAATAGAAGGATGACTTAGCTTTAAATGCTTGTGTAGGGGCTCTTCAAGACCTATGCTCTGATTCCATGTTGATTTTTCAATAAGATAGGCTTAAGCATGAAGTTCATTCCATTTTTAGCATTTTAAACCATAAACAATTTGTTGCAGCAACCAAGATCACAAGAAGAAACACCATGCACAAGTACACAAGAAGTATCCTGGGAAACCCTTCTCAACAAGGGAAGAAAACCCAACCAATCCTTTGCTATATTCTTCAAGAGAAAGACCTCCACCACCATAAAACCTAGCACACAAAAGGGTCCTCACAAACCCTAGAAGACTAGCGCCCAAGAGAGGTGCACACTTTTCCCAAGAACAATTGTTTGCAGAAATTTCCAAACTCACACTTGTGATATGATTCCTCAATGGGGAATTTAACTTTATTTATATTAGACTGAACCTGCCAACAATAGTGTCTATTGGCACAACAGGGCCGACCTCAATAACTTAGAATATAATTAATAATTACCATATTAATTATTTTTTACATTAATTATCTTTCACTTTATGGTGGAGTCGACCTGTACCTTTTACATCACAAATAGGGTTATAGGTAAGTCTGACTCTTGTACAATATAGCAAAGGATCTCATACACCCACTAGTGCTCAGCCACTAGGGGCTCATCCATCTGTGCTCAGCCACAAGGATGTGCACATCTCTATCTCACTGCGTCTCACAAGAGAACCACACTCACTAGTGCTCAGCCACTAGGATCACGTTCATCTGTGCTCAACCACAGGCACGTCCAACTCAACAGATCTCTTTCTCACTGCGTTACAAAGGAGAATCATCCAGAGTATCACATCATCTCAACTCTCTGCACAAAGGAGGCCAATACATTGTTTCATCTCTGTCTCAGAACGACACGTTCACCTATGCTTAGCCACATGCACGTCCAACTCAACAGATCTCTTTCTCATTGCGTTACACAGGAGAATCATCTGGAGTATCACATCATCTCAACTCTCTGCACAGAGGAGGCCAATACATCATTTCATCTTTGTCTCAAAACGATACACCCAACTCATGGAATTCCCCACACAGGGGCACACAACATTCCATCTCTGTCTCAGAGAGGAACCACACACCCAACTCATGGGCTTCCCTACACAAGGGCACACAACATTCCATCTCCGTCTCAGAGAGGAACCACACACCTAACTCATGGGCTTCACCACCTCACACAGGGGCACAATGTTCCATCTCTATCTCAGAGAGGAACCACACACCCAACTCATGGGCTATCTCTCAGTCCGACTCACTCAGTCTGTGTCTTGGAGGATGTCTCACGCAGCTGTAATCATCAACAATGACTTCACCCCATGCATCCAAGGTCTGTGGGTAGCTCTCAATAGCTACAAGATGTCCCCATGACATCCACTGATACATGTCCTTGCGATGTATCAGTACATGATCATGTGCACTCGCTAGCCCTTTTTAATGCAAGATGAGATTTTCCATCTGTTCTTAGTGCCAACCCTTTTTCATGCTGGATGAGACCCACCAGACTCAGTGCCAACCCTTTTTCATGCTGGATGAGTTCCATCTGTCACTCTCTCTGAAGAGGTAACACACCAAGCTTGTCCCTGAAGTACTCGAACTTCGTCCTCGACAATGACTTGGTGAATACATCCACAACCCGATCCTTGGTAGTCTCGAACTGGAGCCTCACTGCTCCCCTCTGTACCATATCCCTAAGGTAGTAGTATCTGATCTCGATATGCTTTGACCTGTCATGGAACACCGGGTTCTCCGACAACTTTATACAACTCTGGTTGTCACACCAAATGCAGGTTGCCTCCAATCCGAGACCAAATAATCCAGACAACAACTTCTGAAGCCACACTGCTTCTATGCTCGTTGAACATGCTGCCACATACTCAGCTTCAGCTATACTGAGTGCCACACATGACTGCTTCCTGCTGCTCCACGAGACCATACTGGAGTCAAGACTGAAACAATATCCTGAAGTTCTCTTCTGGTCAAGAATATTGCCAGCTCAATCTTAGTCTGAGTATCCATACGATCCAAACTCATGGTTAGATCTATACCAGAGACCATGATCTAGAGTACCCTTAAGGTACCTCAACACATGTTTTACTACAAACAAATGAACCTGTCTGGGCTACTCCAAATGCTGACTCAAGGTGTTCATAGGAAAACATATATCCGGTCTTGTGTTAGTCAAATACATTAACGTTCCCACTATTTGCCTGTATAAGGTAGAATCCACAATCTCTGAAGTTGTATCCCACAACAACTTTAGATTTAATACCATCGGAGTAGCCATGGCCTTACAGTCCAACATCCCGAACCTCTTCAAGATTTCCATAGCATACTTTCCTTGATTTAGGAAAATCCCATTTGATCTCTGCCAAACTTCTAGTCCCAAGACGTAGTGCATCATTCCTAAATCTTTCATCTCGAATTCTACAACCAATTTTCTCTTACACTCAGTGATGAGCTTTTCCGCCCCTGTTAGAAACATGTCATCTACATACAACAGTAGAATCACCGGTTCACCATCCTCAACCTTAAGGTAAAGGTTAGGATCTGCACTGCTCTTGGTAAAACCCAAACTCATTAGAAAATTGTCAATCCTACGATACTATGCTCTGGGTGCTTGCTTCAATCCATATAAAGCCTTATTTAATCTGGACACATGAGTCTGCCTATCATATGCCTCAAATCCAAGTGGTTGCTCCACATAAACTTCCTCTTTTATTTCACCATTCAAGAACGCTGTCTTCACATCCATCTGGTGCACCTTCCATTTCATCATAGCAGCCAATGAAAGTATAGTCCTGATCGAGGTATATCTAGCTACGGGAGCAAAAGTCTCTTCATAGTCAATCCCTTCTTTTGAAAGAAACCTCGGGCCACAAATCTTGCCTTATATTTTTCAATACTGCCATGAACTGCATATTTCGTCTTGTAGAGCCATTTCGAACTCACCATAGATTTTTCCTTTGGTTTGGGAACCACATCCTAGACATCATTCTGCATAATGGATTGGTATTCCTCTGCCATGGCATCTTTCCATACTTGATTTTTTGCAGCCTCTTAATAACTAGAATGTTCTGCATCCATTATGTCACACAAGCATGCCACGTAGCTAGAATACGGTTTGACTTCTTACTTTCCCTGAAAGATTTCTCTGGGGAACCAATTCTTTCTGCATCTCTGATAAGCTCTTGTGCCCATGTTGGTCTTCTCTTGCGAGAAGGCATCTTGGTTGGTTTCTGAGGTTCTATCATGTCATGATCCTCTGGAATGACTTCCTCTGGTTCAATCGCTTTTGGAACTTTAGGAACTTCATTCTCTTCCTCATATACCTCTTCTACACGGATCTATTTGGATTTACTGAAAGCTCTCATCGAAGGTTATATCTCAGCTGATCTCCACTTTCCGGTGACCGGGAATGTATATCCTGTAAGCCTTCGATGTGTCATTGTAACCAACAAATATGCCCTTCTTTCCGGAAGCGTCCAGGGCAGCCAAATATTCTGAAATGGCTGACTTCTGGCTTCTCTCCTAAAAACATCTTCTCATGTGTCTTCTATTCTGCACGTACATTGCCGTCTTCGCTGCTTTTGCCCATAGATGCATAGGAAGATCTTGATCATGGATCATGGCCTTTACTGCTTCCATGATCGTCCGATTCTTCCTTTCAACGATTTCATTCTACTGAGGGTTATAGGGACTAGAAAGCTCCCTCTTAATCCCAACTTCCTTGCTATACTCCTTGAATTCTTCTGAGGTGAATTCACCTCCATTGTTTGATCTCAAGGTCTTTATCTTTTGCTTTGTCAAGTTTTCTACCAAAGCCTTGAACTCTTTGAATTTGCCAAAAACTTCATTCTTTGCCTTCAACAAATAAATGCAAGTTTTATGTGAGTAATCATCAATGAAAGATACATAATATACATACCCACTTAGTGAAGCTGTCGACATTGGTCCACACACATTTGAATGCAAGATGTCCAAAACTCCTTTGGCTTTGCTATCGCTATTGGGAAATGAGTGCTTCACGTTCTTTCCTTGTGCACATCCTTTGCACACACCATCTGGTTCTGCTTGGATTTCTGGTAAACCTGTCACCATTTTGCTCACAACTGGAAGGGCTTTGTAGTGTAGGTGAGCAAATCTCCTATGCCATAGTTTGCTGGGATTCACAATATCATGAACCATTGCGGAGTCTGAATGTCCTTTTAATTTGTAGAGTCCTTCTTCAACTCCAATCACTACTGCATCATCAAGGGTCTTCCCTCTAGGCCACATAAGAACTTGACCATCAATAAATGCTTCTCTAAATCCTTTGTTGTCCAATGCTGAAATTGAGAGAAGATTCTTCTTTAAACATGGAACATAGAGAACTTCCTTCATCTTCATTGTCTTGCCTGAGTTTAACTTGTAGGAAGCTTCTCGAACACCTTTGATTGGATACTGATAGTCATCACCCAATTTCACCTTGTGAGGTGAATCTTTATGAACAAGGTTAGATAAGGAGTCTTCATAACCTGTCATGTGCTTGGAAGCACCACTGTCTATCAACCAAGTGTCGCTTCCATGAGTAATAATACCTGTGAGGGCTGAGATAAGAACATAATCCTCATCACTTGATTCATCTTTCTTTGCAACCTTCTTGGGAGGCTCATCATCTTCAGCTGTGTGAGCTTGATGCCTCTTACCTCCTTTCTTTTTCTTAATTTCCATAATGAGGGGCAATCCCTAGCAAAGTGTCCCAATTCCTGACAACAGTAACATCTAATCTTTGAGTTGTCTCTCTGACCCTTCTTAAACTTCTTAGGTGAGGAGTGCTCCTTCTTGTTCTTTCCTTTCCTGGTGTGGGCGGCTAGGGCTTGATCTTCATTTGCCATCTTTTCTTCTCTTGCAACTGTCCTAGCTTCTTCCTGGTTACAATCTTCCCAAAGCCTACTGAACTTGGGAAGCTTCTTCCTTGAGAAAATTCCTTGGATGAATGCATCCCATGACCTTGGGAGGCCATTCAAGGTAGTCATCACCATCTCTTCTCCATCTACTAAGTCACCAATGGATTCTATCTGCTCCTTGATTTGATTCACTCTTGAGAAGTAGGAGTGAATGATTTCTGAGTTCTGCATTTTCACAATCTTCAACTGAGATCTCAGAGTCATTCTTCGGTTTATGTTGCTTCCTTCAAACAAACGAGTTAAGGTGCCCATCATTTGCTTTGGAGAAGATAATGATGATACATGATGGATAAGGTGGTCCTTAATGGAGTCTGCAATAATCCTTTTTGCTTTCACCATGCCCTTCTTATATTTTGCCTTAGCTTCATCTCCTTGAGGTTCTTGATCCTCTTCTATAATGAACTTATCCAGTTCATGTTCTTCAAGAAGGAGGGTTACTCTATACCTCCAAGCCCTGAAGTTATCAGCTCCATCTAATTTCTAATGTAGGAGCATCGCTCCACCTCAGTAGCGCGTCAACAAGCCAGTGCATCAGCGCATTAAGAGGAACAGATTCCGAGGGAAGAGAGGCGCCAACCCTCTCATTTTGAACTTGAATTTAAAATTTAATGTAATTCAATGAGAATTAAAGTTTGAAGGCTCAAGGAAAGAGGAGCCCTTGTCTTTGTACAAGCCGAGTTATTGTAATGTGTGAAGTCACCTTTAATGACTGGCAGGTTGATGGATCTAGATCCGATTCAGACTAGATGGCGATTAAATGTAATTTAATTTTGAGTAGGTGGAGGAAGGCTCGAGGAGCCCCTCTTTTGTAAAAAGATCTTTGTATCAAAAATTCAGTAGTAGTTGTAGAGAAGGGAGATTAGAGAGAGTTAGTTGCTAAGGAGAATAGGAGAGGAGAAGCGTTGAGACTTTGTTGCAGTCCAACCTTGTATACATTGTAAATAATGTTTCAATATTAATACAAAGAGCAATTTTTCTTGCATATGAGGTTCTGTGTGTATGTTTTATGAGTTTTTTGAATGTCTTTGAATGCTTTCTGTGTTTACTCATGTATGGCCATGAATGTTGTTAGTGCATGTATATCTTCCCTTTGCAGGAATCGATAGAATCCCCTATCTGATTGTGAAATTCCGAGTGTTCTGGGCTCTTTAGGCTAGTGCAAGGAGTGCACACCAGAGTTGTTGAAAAATTCCGTGAAGCCAATGCAAGGAGTGCGTTTGAACTCTGTTTTGAGTTCAGAGAAGAGCGTGTTATGTGGGCACACCAGAACAGGTCTTAAGCTTAGAAGGGAAGACCTACCAGAGTTACTGAACACTCTGAGGAAGACTATGTAAGTGGAAGCACACCAGAGTTACAAAACACTCTGAGGAGGAGGCTCTGTAAGGAGTGCATTGAGCAGGCACAAGGAGTGCGCAAGAACTTTGTTTCAAGTTCTGTAAGAAGATTGCCAAGTGGGCACATTAGAGTTACTGAATACTCTGAACCCGAGCGCAAGGAGTGTGCAAGGAAGTTTTGAAGCCTAAAGACTTGTGAGTGCATAGAGCGAGCACAAGGAGTGTGCAGGTAAGTTTTCAAAGATCAAGCTTAGGAGGAGTAGTGCAACTCTGCATAGAGAAAGCGCAAGGAGTGCGCCAGAGGTCAAGTGGTTTCAAGTCCACAAAAGCTCAGGAGGAAGAGCGTGAGTGCTAGGAGGGCATGAGAAACTGTTAAAGGAGAAAAGGGGCGAGACCCTTTGAAGTTTGAGCAAGTATAAGCTCAAGGGAGAAAGTGCAAGTGTGCATAGAGACCCTGCAAAGTGTGTAGAGGTCAAGGATCTTCTAAGTCCTAGACTGGAGAAGAAGTGCAAGGTGCGCGCAGGTGAACTTGTTTCAAGTTCCAAACTCAGGAGGTGTAGTGCAGGAGGAGGTCAAGCAGTTAGCTCGTAGAGAAAGATTCAAAGGTTGAAGGCTTTGAAAATTATCAAAGAATTCTTCATTGGAAGGAAAGCGCAGATAACAGAGGAGGAGAAGCTACAACTGTCGTCGGAACAACTACCAGAAGCAATCTGGACCGTTAGATCACAGTCTAGGCAGAAGGAGGAGTGCGTGGGAGGAGAATAGATCTCAACTATCAGATATGAGCGAAAGGGCCAACCACCGTCAGATCCAGGTAAGTTGCTCGAGTGTTAAGCCCTAAAATCCTTCGGACTTCATAAGTCCGACCGTTTTTATGTGTTGAGGAGACGAGGTTCTCGAAGTCCCGGGATCCAGAGTGCATCTGGGCTGTCGGATGTAGAGGACGTGTGTTAATGGATTGTTGAATCCGGAAGACCGACAGTCCGAGAAGATTAGAAGTGTGGAGTGTTCAATCCCCTTGGAGCTCGGAAGGCCGGAGCAAATCGTAACCATTGGCGCAAGGAGACACGTGTCCGTAGATCAAGCAGAGTTCGAAAGTCCGGCTATTTGACGGAATTGTGGTTTGATGCTCCGAAAAGCTCCGAAGCCCGGAGCTGCGAAGTAAATCCTGGCCGTCGATCAGGAGGAGACACGTGGCGCTAGGTCTTGAAGTCCGGAGACTTCGCACTCCAGAGGAACGTGGACAAGAGTTGTTAAGGTGTGAGGAATCCCGAAGTTCCGAAGAGCGGAGTAGATCCTCACTATGGGTCGGGTGAGGACACGTGGCAGCAGATCCCGTGGTCCAGAGACTCAACACTCTGGGGGAATTGTGGAGTAGTGCTTCAAAAATCCTCGAAGCCCGAAGCTGCGGAGGAAATCCTAGCCGTTGGTGCCAGGGGTATGTGTCAACAGATCTAGGAGTCCGGAGGTCTAGTACTCTGGAGGAAAGTGGGGCATGAGTTGTTTGGGTCGAGGACTCCCGGAGGCCCGAAGGCCGGAGGTCATTGCAGTCGTTCGTTGAGGAGGGACACATGGAGAGCAGATTGAGACTTCACTAATTCAGAGTTCAGTATTCTAGACGTTTATGGGTTTTATCCTTTCGGTACTCCCGAAGGCCGGAGTCCCGTAGAGGATCGCTGTCGTCCGTTGGAGTGGATATGTGGACCGTTGATTGGTTCGCTTGTTGATTCGACAGTTCGTGAATTCGACATTTGGGAGAATTGTCGTGTGTTGCTGTTGAACTTGAAACCTCCGAAGCTCGGAGGCCCGGAGAAAGCATCGACCGTTGATCTGGGCGCGGGTTAAGGATCGTTGATTCCCATATCCGTTCAGAGGTTCGCGAGTTTGTGACTTTGGAGGAGTGGAGGTATAGTGGTGTTAGAATGCCCGGAGCCCCGAAGTAGCGCGCTTTGTCAGGCGCCTGGTCCCAGCCCGTGGTCACATGCTGTTTTCGCCAGAAGAAAACGGGGGCTAGGGCCCAAAATTGATTTCTAAAGGCAAAGGGGAATTTGGCCCACAGTTTTTAGCCCGAAGTCACATAGAGGACTTTGCTGGTGTGCTAGGATCCTCGTGACTGTGATTTTAGCGCAGGGAAGAAATAAAAGGGACCTGTGTAAAGAGTTTTGAGGGCTCAACATGGGCCCGAGAGCTGATCCAGCTCCGAATTTGAACGATCCTAGACCGGGAGGTCACGCGGACCCAAGGAGTGGGTCGAGGTCTGCATCAGTTTCTCATTGATCTTTGTTCCAGTAGTCATCATGCCTGGGACCACACAAAAATATGACCAAAATTGAAATACTGAACTTACTAGTAGGCGCACTCTTCTAAGGCGAGCTACTTGGTGGTCTTGCTTTGTAAAAATTCCGCCAGAAACTGGAAAAACGTCAACCTTAGGGTTTTGGGTGAAACCCTAACTGCAGCAGCTACAAACTAAAAAACTGGTCCACTGGAAAAGTGCGCTAGGCTAGGGAGAACCTCCTGATGGTCTTGGTTTGTTCGACAACTATCTCTAGACTGAAAACGACTCCCTTTTAGGATTGTAGACCTGTAACTGGCTTCTATTCAGGCCTGCTCTGATACCATGTTAGAATTTTAAAACAATTCTAGTTACACAGTTACAGTTATTTATTCCAATAGCAACTGTAATAGGATCACTGAAAGATAGACAATCACAGATACAAAAGAACACAAAGTTTATACTGGGAAACCCTCATGGGGGAGAAAACCCAGCAACCAAAATCCTTAATATAGATTCCTTCAACCAGTTCAATGATGCACTATAGCTCTCCAAGAAAGACCAAGACCAAAACACCAAAAGAACCAGTCTCCAAGACTTGTGCACTAGACCTCCTTATGCGCTCCAAGATGCACAATAGACGTGTGTGTCTGTATTTACAATTGAGAGGAACCTATCCTCTATTTATAAACAACAATGCCTCTTGAAGAGACATGACTCTTGACCTAACTAACCCATAAAAATAGGGCCAACTAGCCACAATGAGGCTTTTTATAATTATAAGTAAAATACCAATAATATAATAATTTATGTTGAGCTGACTTGTACAATATAATTATAATAACCTTTTTAAAGCTTTGACCAAAACAAATATACAAGAATATCTTTCTTAGTTACACCAAAAATGTTAACATGTGTCCTTGTGTGATAGATTGCCATAAGTTCCCATGTGTCATGATCTCACTGGCTAACACACATCACAATCCCATTGGTTGATAAAACTGCCAATTGTCATTTAAATATGTTGATTTTTCCTAGTGTTGTATATATCGTCAATATATCGTATATATCGGATTTATCGCCGAGATAAAGGGGAAAACGTTATATTCGATGGAATATATCGCGATATATTTGATACATTGAATGTGTCACGACACATTCAATGTATCACGATATATTCTAATAATATCGCGAGTTGACAGAATATATCGGCTTGCTGAATAAAAAACATGGAAAACTACGCATGAAGGGGGTTTTAAGGCCGCAAGACACTTTTTTTTATTCATTATTTCATTTCTAAGGTGTGAGAGAGCTAGAGAGTTGTGAAGGAAGTCATTGTGCATATATCCAAGGAGGAGAAAGCGAGGGATCTTGTTGCCATTAGCGGAGAGATCGTGGAGTGGGGATTCGTCATTCAATCATTCAAACCATCAAGATTTTTGGGTATGATCCAAAACATTTTTCTTTCATTTGTTTGAACTTTGTTTTTCTTGAGTTAGGCTAGGGTTTGCAATGTGCGTCTTCTCGTTGTTTTTGAATGGAAGATTCAATCATTCCACATTCATCTAGCTCTCATTATTTAAGCTCTGCATTATCCTATGTTTATTTGTTTTTTTTTTGTGCCATAGGTTTAATATTTCTACCTAAACAAAATGTCAAAGGCATTAGATCCAATGTGGGTGTATGGTGAACCAGTAGAACTTCCCAATAGACAAATATTGACATGCAATCTTTGAGGCAAATGAATTAATGGAGGAATTAGCCGCTTGAAATACCACCTTGCCAAAATCACTGGGTTTGATGTGGAAATTTGTCCAAAGAGTGTTAAATTTAGAGCTACTATTAAGTTCTTTTCAATTCACTAGAGAATAATAGCACAAGCAGGATCACTGAAGCAAACACAATCACAAGGTACACAACATTTTATCCCGGGAAACCCTCATGGAGGAGAAAACCCAGCAAAAACTTCTTCAATAATAGATTGCCAATACAATGCCAAGACTTAGACCAAAACAATAAAGAATTTCCAAGACTGAGCACACACCTCTCTTCTCCTTCTTGTAACTACAACCACCTCCAAAACATGCGCACTTGTTGAGTGATTGAGTGAGTGAGTCAGTGAATAAGGCGCCATCCTCTCTTATTTATACTAGCTGAGGGGCGCTAGGGTTATGTCTTTTCACCAAGCAGGGCCGACTTCTCCCAATAGTGGTTAAAACCACTTTATTAAACCCTAGGGGATGACTTCTCAAATACCACCATATAAATATGGTTTGACCAATCCACAAAAGGGGATTTGGTCTTATACAAGATCCAACATGATCAATCCATTGAAGGGGATTTGATCTATATAAAAATAACTCAATTATAATTAGAATATTCTTCACAGTTACAATATTTCAACACTCCCCCTTAGCAAGAAGGGTATTCTACTGACATAACCCAATACAACATCATCAAGAGAGAGAGAGGGCAACAACATCATCAACATCTGGAACACTGATTGGCACATCTACAAATGATCGGAAGTTTTTCTCATCATCAATAACATCATCGTTCACAACATGGAGCTGGAGTAGTATCATCATCATCATCTGCATCAACATCAATTAGTATAAAGCTAGTACAACATCATCATCAACAACACGAGGATGACACAACATCATTAACAACACGAGGTTGATACAACATCATCAATAGCACGAGGCTGATACAACATCATCAACAACAACACAAGGCTCGAACAACAACATCATCAACATGAGGCTGAGATAACAACATCATCATCATATGGCAACAGAACGAGGCAGGTGCAACAACAACATTTTGTGGTACTCTGACAGATTGTCCTTACCGGACCTTCGGGATCTGCCCAGGAATCAAAAGATTCCCTAGGATATATGTTGAAATATTGTAACTGCGAAGAATATTCTAATTCTAATTGAGTTATTTTCATATAGATCAAATTCCCTTTTGTGGATTGATCATGTCGGATCTTGTATAAGACCAAATCCTCTTTTGTGGATTTGTCAAACCATATTTATATGGTGGTATTTGAGAAGTCGGCCCCTAGGGTTTAATAAAGTGGTTTTAACCACTATTGGGAGAAGTTGGCCCTGCTTGGTGAAAAGACATAACCTTAGCGCCCCTCAGCTAGTATAAATAAGAGAGGATGGTGCCTCATTCACTCCGTCACTCAACAAGTGTGCATCTTTTGGAGGTAGCTGCAGTTGCTAGAAGGAGAAGAGAGGCGCATGCCCAGTCTTAGTGTTTTCTTGGTGTTTTTGTCTTAAAGTCTTGGCATTGTATTAACAATCTATATTAAGGAAGTTTTTACTGGGTTTTCTCCCCCATGAGTGTTTTCCAGGATAAAATGCTTTGTACCTTGTGATTGTGTTTCTCTCAGTGATCCTATTTGTGCTATTATTTTTGAAAAGCATTAAAACTTGACAATATAAAATCCTAACAAAGCTACCTTGTGGTACTCTGACAGACCTTTTTTACCGGACCTTCGGGATCTGTCCAGGAATCATAAGATTCCCTAGGATATAAAATCCTAATGGAGCTACCACTGCTAACCACAGTGAGCATATACATGCACAGGTACTCTGACAGAACGTCCTTACTAGACCTTCAGGATCTGCCCAGGGATGATCAATCCCCTAGGATGTAAAATCCTAACAGAGCTACCCGTTGTTGGTCAGGATACTATAGTATCATCAACATCACTCCCCCTTTCGAGGGAGGTCCTTTCGGACAACACCAAGCTTGTCTCGGAAGTGCTCAAACTTCACACAAGACAGAGGCTTGGTCAACACATCTGCAACCTGCTCATTTGTGCCAACATATTGGAGCTTTATAACTCCCCTCTGCACCATATCACGAATGTAGTGATACCGGATCTCTTTGTGCTTCGACTTATCATGGAACACAGGGTTCTCTGTCATCTTTATGCAACTCTGGTTATCACATAGAATCACGGTGGCTTCCATCTCCAGATTGAATAGACCTGTCAACAACTTTCGAAGCCATATGGCTTCACAACTGGCGAAACATGCTGCAATGTATTCCGCTTCTGTCGTGCTGAGAGCAATACTGGATTGCTTCCTGCTTTGCCATGAAGTCATGGCTGACCCCAGACTGAAACATCTTGAAGTGCTCTTTCTATCAGAAACACTTCCAGCCCAATCTGAATTAGTATATCCATACAGTCTGAAGTCACGATCTCCAGTGTAATAGAGACCATATTCCAATGTACCCCTAAGGTATCTCATCACATGTTTTGCAGCTACAAGGTGAACATGTCTGGGCTCTACTAGATACTGACTCAAGGTGTTCACAACAAAATATATATTTGGCTTGGTATTTGTTAGATACATCAACGAACCAATAATTTGTTTGTACAGAGTAGCATCAACCAATTTTGACGAAGTATCCACCAGGAGCTTCAACTTTGTTTCCATGGGTGTGTTCATGGTTTTACATTCCAACATGTCAAACCTCTTCAATATTTCAACTGCATACTTCCCTTGGGTAAGAAAGATCTTCTCTGGGCTCTGCCAAACTTCAAGACCTAAGAAATAATGCATCAGGCCTAGGTCTTGTTAGAAAATAGGTGTGCTCATTTCACCGTAGACAATATAGCAATATTGTCACCCAACCATAGGCCAAAGCCACCCTCGAGCACTTTAACCTTGACAGAGAGAATAATTTCGGAAGCAACCCTAGAACCAATGGCCAATCAATGTAGCATACCTCTCTCCAGAGCTAGCGCACAAGGCAGAAAGTCCAAACCATAATCGAGAGAAAATCCAAGCCTAAAACTGAAAATACAAGTTGCAGTCACTGCAGTTGCAGCTACTCTCCAGAGTTGCGCACTTACTAAATTTCTACAGTGCGCACTAGATTTCTGCAGTTGCGAGCTGTGTGTGTACAAATGAGCTCTGGCATCCTGTATTTATACTGCTCTTCCTTAGTTGTCTGGGCCGACTTCTCTTTCTGGAGGCTAAAAACTCAATATTAATTATTTTCTTTAGCCAACTTGTCTTCTAGGGTTATGTCCAATGCTTTAGGGTTTCTTCTTGCTTCCCAGGATATTCTATTCTTGTCAGGGTTACACGTGGAGGTTTAATACCTCCCGCAACTACCATAATATCAACACTCCCTCCTAGCTAGGGAGGTATTTAAAGGTAATGGTCTTGAGCACAAACATACCATTCAATCGCTAGCATCATCATAGCCACACAAGCTCTCTCATGATCAAATCAGGAGCACCATCATAACTATCAATATCATCTGATAGCATCAACTGTATCATCTCTCAAAGCCATACTCCATCTGAGTAATCAGGCATGATGCTGGATAAGTCACTCACTACACAGAGTGATACAAGAACCATTCTTCTAATCTAGACATACATTCTAGAAGAATAAATGTCCTAGACCATTTTCTGCCTGGAGAATGTTTGTCCACCAACACATTGACTATCCATCTAGCTGATAATCATTTCCAACACTACTGATAGTCTTCATGGCAATCAGAACAATGCCATTCAATAGAACACTACTGTGTCTATCCATAGTAGTACACAACTACTATCTAGTTGTACACAACCACACCAAGTAGCACACGACTACTTAATTAGTGACGCATAATCACAACTAGTGGAACACATCCATCATAGTAGCATACATCTATTGTCCAGAGACATACAGTCTCCACAACAATCATATCATCTGATATCAACCTGCATAAAACAATATCATAATATAAACTGAGTCATCTGGGCCATTCTTCCACTCACATCTGTGAGATCTGGAAGAGCATCTGCCCTCAGAAAGTAAAACATCAGCCATGGGCTATCTGGACTATCCTTCTCAAGCACAAAAGAATAACTGTCCCTGATTTTTGAGCCTGGACCATTCATCTATCTGGGCCATTCCTCCAGCACTAATCATAGTGCAACCTGGAGAGAATGAGTCTACCCTAGGGAATGCATGTCCTTGATTGTTGAACCTGGACCATTCACTTAACTAGGCCATTCCTCTGGCACTAATCATAGTGCAACCTGGATAGAATGAGTCTTCCCTAGGGAATGACCATTCGGACCATTTCCTAATGGAAATGACTATCTTGCACCAACCTCCAAAACAGACCATTCTTTGAAACTGCTCACAATTGTGAACTTTGAAATAATGACTGCCCGACGAGGCAGACCATTCTACTTGATCACTACTCAGAGTGACTGCCAAGAAGAATGACTGTCCTAGACCATTCCCCCACACTAGCCACAAGGGGAATCACTGTCTATGGTACATCAACAATCTATTAGACCATTTTCATTACTAAAATGATTGCCCAATCTGGACCATTTTCCGAATTGGAAAATGCCTGTCCGTCAGAAATCTCAAACCACTTTCCAAACTGGAAAGGAACTGCTCATACTGGACCATTTTTCAAACTGAAAAATGACTTTCCATGAATCAATAACATATCAGTGCTCCCTCCCAACCTGGGAGTAATCTCTTCCTTTTTCAATAAGGTATTTGTCTCCACGAGCCCCAACTTGTTTCTTAAGTATGCAAACTTTTCATCTTGGATAGAGGCTTTACCAAAATATCTGCTCTCTGCTCATCTGTGGAGATATATTGGAGAACCACTTCTCTTTTCTGGACTTTATCACGGAGAATATAATGCTTGATCTCAATGTACTTCGGTCTGCCATGGAACACTGATTTTCTCTGATCGTTACAATATATCATGGTCGATTTCAACATTTCTGTTTCCTGCTAGCTCATGACATCATGGCAAGGTTCAAACTGAAACATATTCAAGTAGCACTTCATTTGTCATCATGAGAGTTTGCCATGGATTAGCAATCCATCCTCCCATACTTCTAAGTAACTATTCTGATACACCATCTCTGTCATAGAAAGTTTTTTACCACGCTTCTGCTGTATATGAGATACTCTGCATCAAGTTGTTTGAATCCATACAAGGGCTTCTTATATCTGCATACATGGGTCTCTTTCTGGTATAAGCTTCTTTCTCACTTGCTTTATTGGGAAGAATAATCTTTTACATGTAAATTCCGATCCATGGATACTACAAGAGGTATATCTGGAACAAGCTGTTGTCAGAGTCTTCTCCCTTTTTCTAGAAGAACCTCTGAATCTTGCAATGCTTACATTCATAAGTCTTTTTCACATTTTCTATACACTGTTCTTTATCATAGCTTCCATTTCTTTTGCTCGATTGCTTATTAGTGGGTTCAAACCAAGCTGATAGTCTTGGATTCTTGGTATAATAACTGGTTGTTCTTGCTTTTCTTTCTTTCTTGGAATCTTCATGTTCTTCCTCGTGTCTCTCTTTAGCTCTTGGGTCCATGGGGTCTTCTATATGCCTTGGAGATTCCAACTTCTTCCTTTCATCATAGGATCATGGATGTAGATGGACAGCCAAGGATGCTTTAAGGCTTCTTTTGGAAGAAGACTTCTTCTAGAGTCATACTGAACATGTGCTGCTTATCATGGCTGCTACTTTCAATGGGAACATGGATAAATACTACATAATCCTCAATGGATCATATGTAGGATTAGCTCCCTCCTAATCCTTGCTTCATGTATGAATGCATGCTCTTATTTTGGAGTTTTGTAATCAACTCCCTCCATCTAAGATAAGATAGTCCATGCTTCCGTCTGCATCCTTATTTCCTTCTGCAAGGTGTCACAAGTCTTTTTCTAATTTCCTCTTGATTGCTGACTTCTTTCTATTTTGACTCCTTCTGGTTCTCTTCAAGTTTGATTCTGATTTCGAATTATCTGGCAGTTGTTACTTATATAATAGCTTCCACAGGAATTGTTATCAAAGATTGTCAACGTACTTCATCTTTTCATGTGTATTGCTTGACTTATAGTCATCGTGATAGCAATCCTTATCTTGTTGTTTTTCTGTAGGTGTTGTTTCACTTGAACATCTTATCTTCTAAGAAAGAGATATACATGATATGTACATAAACTATGTAAATATGGTATGTACAAGAACTTTGAAGAATATTGTTACCTTGACTTAGAAGAAGTTCGTTTTATCCTGCTTGGCCTTCTTTGAGGGTTCCCTTTCTTCGACAACTGATGCTTCGTCTGGTTCCTTCCTTTTCTTTAACTCAGGACAATGGTTCCTGTAGTGACCATATATTCGACAGTTGAAGCATTGTATCTTTGACATATCCTTTTCTTGATTTGGTTTCTTCCTTAAGACAAACTTCTTTTTATTCTTGAACTTTGTTTTGAAGTCTTGATCTTCGTATTTATTTTGGGATTTCTCTTTTGCATTAATCCTTGATTCTTCTTGTGCACAACAGGTCCAAAGTTCTTCAAACGCTGGATACTCCTTTCTTGTGTTCATGCTTGCGGCAAATGCATCCCATGTTTTGGGAAGGCCATTGAGTATTATATTTACCAGTTCCTTCTCTGAAATGATTTCTAATAGCTTGTATTTGATCTCTTAACTGAGAGATTCTCACATGGTATGATGTTATGCTGTCATCATCATTCATTTTCATGTCACGGAGCTCATTCTTCAGACTCATTACTTGTCCAATGTTTCTGATTGAGAAGAGGTTAGTTAGGGCATCATACATCTTCTTAGATGACTCAAGATGAGAGATGTAGGGTATCAAGTGGTCTTTTATAGAGTCCACTATGATAGTCATAGTATTGATGTCATTGTCTTTGAACTTCTCCATAACTGCAACGTTCTGAGGTTCCTTCTCTTTTCCTTCTTCAAACTGTGGTTCCACGATCTTTCCTTTCACGATATCCAACAATTTATTCTTGACAAAGATGAGATCAATCCTTTTCTTCCATACTTTGAAGTTAGAAGCCCCTTCTAACTTGTTTTCTGACTTCATAGAATAGTTCATGACTGCTTTGACTTGGTCAACTTTTGACTTTGACTTGGTCAACCTTTGACTTTGACAAAAACTCAAACTTGAGGTCTTAGCTTGTTGAGAGTGCCAGTAGGTGCGCTAAGTTAGGGCGCACTAGGCTATCCAAAAATTAGGTCAATCTCTTCACTTAAGGTGCCTCAACAAGAGGGTTAGGGTTTCGTTGCTGCAGCAAAAACTTTGACAACCACTGCAACTGTAACTGAGCAAAATCCTCCCAATCTATCTTCCAGCGGTTAGACTGTCTGAAGATAGTGTGGGCCCATAACCTATTAGAAAAATAGGTGTGCTCGTTTCACAATAGACAATATAACAATATTGTCACCCAACCATAGGCCGAAGCCACCCTCGAGCACCTTAACCTTGACAGAGAGAATAATTCCGGAAGCAACCCTAGAACTAATAGCCAATCAATGTAGCATACCTCTCTCTAGAGCTAGCGCACAAGGTAGTAAGTCCAAACCATAACCAAGAGAAAGTCCAAGCCTAAAATTGAAAATACAAGTTGTAGTAGCTGCAACTGCAACTGCACTCTAGACTTGTGCACTTACTAAATATCTGCAGTGCACACTAGATTTCTGCAGTTGCGAGTTGTGTGTGTACAAATGAGCTCTGGCATCCTGTATTTACACTGCTCTTCCTTTGCTGTCTGGGCCGACTTCTCTTTTTGGAGGCTAAAAACTCAATATTAATTATTTTCTTTAGCCGACTTGTCTTCTAGGGTTATGTCCAATGCTTTAGGGTTTCTTCTTGCTTCCCAGAATATTCTATTATTGTCAGGGTTACACGTGGAGGTTTAATACCTCCTGCAACTACCATAATATCAACAGGTCTTTCATCTCAAATTCTGCAGCGAGCTTCTTCTTACAATCTGTGACGAGCTTTTCTTCTTCTGTTAAGAATAAGTCATCAACATACAGTAGCAATATAGTTGGCTCATCATTCATGAATCATAACCCGTAAGTAAAGGTTAGAATCAACTTTACTCTTGGTAAAGCCCAAGCTCGTCAGGAAACTGTCAATTCTCCCATACCAAGCTCTAGGAGCTTGCTTTAACCCGTACAAAGCTTGCTTCAACCTGCAGACATGAGTCTTTTTATCTTCAACTTCAAACCCTTTTGGTTGTTCTATATACACTTCTTCTTCAATAACACCATTTAAGAAGGCTGTTTTCACATCTATCTGGTGTAACTTCCACTTCATCTTGGGTGCAAGAGCTATGATTGTTCTGATAGAAGTGTATCTGGCTATAGAATCAAATGTCTCTTCATAATCAATGCCTTCCTTTTGAGAAAAGCCACGAGCTACAAATCTTGCTTTATGTTTTTAATTACTTCCGTCAACAACATGTTTTATCTTGTATATCCATTTGGAAGATACCACATCTTTGTTCTTTGGTCTAGGAGCTATTTCCCATACATCATTCTTTATAATGGACTAGTATTCTTCCGTCATGGCATCCACCCACTCTTTCTTCTGAATGGCTTCTTGAAAGCAAGTAGGTTCCTTTTCTATGAGATCACACATTAAGGCCATATAACTGGAGAATGGCTTAGGTTTCTTGCTTTGTCTAATGGTTCCTTCTGGGGCACCATACTTCTCTCCATCTTGAATAAGTTCCCTTTCCCAAGCTGGCTTTCTCTTGTGAGAGATCGTCATCTAGGGAGGTTCTTGAGATTCTATCATATCATGATCTTCTAGAATCTCATCATCAGGGGTAATTATAACTTCCTTCACAAGTTCTGCAACTCTGGGAGCTACAGATTCTTCTTTATATACTTCTTCAAGCTCGCATTTCCTTGATCTTTTGAGTGCTGCATCTTCATCAAAGGTTATATCTCTGCTGATCTCAATATGATGGTAACCTGGTATGTAAATTCTGAAGGCCTTAGAGATCTCACAGTATCCAACAAATATTCCCTTCTTTTCTGAAGAATCCAACTTAGTTCTCCTTTCTTTCGGAATGTGTACAAACACTGGACAACGAAATATTTTGAGGTGGATTACTTCTGGCTTCTTTCCGGAGAACATTTCTTTAGGGGTTTTGAATCCAAGTGCACTATGGGATAATCTGTTTTGGACATAAACTGCTGTTCTTGTTGCTTCAACCCATAAGTGCATTGGAAGATCTTGATTGTGGATCATAGTTTTCACTGCTTCCATTATTGTTCTATTCTTTCTTTCTTCTACACCATTTTGTTGAGGATTATAGGGAGTAGTGAGCTCCCTCTTAATCCTGACATCTCTGCAAAAGATTCCAAATTCATTTGAGGTTATTCTCGTCCATTATCTGACCTGAGTATCTTGATTTTTCTTTTGGAGAGATTTTCTTCGAAGGCTTTGAATTCCTTGAACTTTCTGAGTACTTCATCTTTTGATTTCAAGAAATAAACCCAAGTCTTGCGAGAGTAATCATCAATAAATGACACATATTATACATACCCACTTAGAGAGGTTGATGGCATTGGACCACATACATCTGAGT
This sequence comes from Picea mariana, assembly GCA_032191745.1. Lineage (NCBI taxonomy): Eukaryota > Viridiplantae > Streptophyta > Pinopsida > Pinales > Pinaceae > Picea > Picea mariana. The sequence goes on from JASDQU010739167.1 coordinate 185,084, forward strand.
GGATGAGCTCCAAGATTCCTTATGCTTTACTGTCACTCTTTGGGAAAGGATTCTTTATGTTCTTTCCTTGTGCACATCCCTTGCATACACCTTCATGGTCAACCTTGAATTCTGACAAACCTGTAACTACCTTGGTTACATATGGTAAGGCTTTGTGGTTGATGTGAGCTAGTCTTCTATGCCAAAGTTCAGATGGACTCTCAATGGAGTGAGTCAAGGCTGCATCTGAGTGACCTTTTAACTTATACAGACCACCTTCTTCTGTTCCAATAACAATTGCGTCTTCTATGGTTTTTCCTTTAGGCCACATAAGAACTTCACCCTCTATGAATGCAACCCTGAAACCTTTCTTATCTAGAGATGAGATAGAAAGTAAGTTCTCTGTCAAACCTGGTACATAAAGTACATCCTTCATTCTCATAGGAGTCCTTGAATCAAGTTTGTAGGTGGATTCTCCCATTCCTTTGATAGGACACTGATAATCATTTCCAAGTGAAACTTTCTGGGGAAAGTCCTTTTCTGTAAGGCTAGAGAGAATGTCTTTCTGACCTGTCATGTGCTTAGAGGCACCACTGTCTATGAGCCAAGTATCCTCTCCAGATGTCACAGATCCTGAGAGGGCGGAAAATAAAACATAATCTTTAATCTTTTCTTTAGTCATCTTTGAGGGTGGCTCATCATCTTCAACTGCATGGGCATGATGTCTTTTGTTATTTCTCTTGTATTCTTCCCTTCTAGCAGGACAATTCTTAGCAATGTGTCCCATCTTATCACAATGATAACATTGATTAGGGGAGAAATCTTTCTCTTTTCTTTTCTTTGCCCCTTTTGATATTTTTGGAATCTCCTTGGAGGGTGAGATTCTTTATGGAAGTGTGTGAATCTCTTTGGGGAGTGTGATTCCTTATGAAGGTGGTTCTCCTTTTGGAAATGTGACCTTTTCTTTCCTCCTTTAGCATGAGCAACTAGGGCTTGGTCTTCATCCCTTAATAACACTGCTTCTTGGTTGGCTACTCTTGCTTCTTCTTGAACACATTCTTCCCATAGACTATCAAATTGGAGTTTTTCTTTTCTGCATAGATAGTTTGGATGAAGGCATCCCAAGGTCTTGTGAGACCATTAAGAGTTGTCATTATGAGTTCATCTTCATCTAGGTTGTCTCCAATTGCTTCTAATTGTTCCTTGAATTGAGAAACCCTAGAGAAATAGTCATGAACTGTTTCTCCTTTCTGCATCTTTGTATTCTTGAGTTGGGTTCTCAAGTTCATCTTCCGGTTGATGTTCTTTCCTTCATACATTCTGGTTAGGGCATCAAACATATCCTTTGGAGTATTCTTAGAAGACACTTGAGGGATCAAGTGATCTTTAATGGAGTCTGCAATGATCCTTTTGGCCCTAACCATATCCTTCTTGTATTTTTCTTTGGCTGCATCTTCTTCGGGTTCCGGTACATTTTCTTTATGAATTTTGCAAGGTCATTCTCTTCAAGAATGAGTCCAATTCTGTACTAGGCATGAAAGTTTTCCACACCTTCTAACTTGTCAACATGCTTAGTGCTTGCAGACATCTTGACCTGGAGCTAGAAAAATGACCAAAAAATGAAAGTGCCCAAAAACTGAATCTGAACTTACCAGGAGATGCGTTGGGCTGAGGCGAGTAGGCTGGAGCTGTCTGATTTCAAAAATTTCAAGTTTTACCCCTTGAAACTTGTCCTGCGCAAATCTGGACTAGTACTTCTTGTACTGGTTCTGGTTTCTTGGTTTTCTAGTTTTCTAGTACTAGTCAAAACTAAGGTTTGACTTTCCGGAGGCTCTTGCCACTGAAAAGGTGCGCTCAAACTGCAAGTGATGTGCTAGGGTAGGGTGCACTTCCCTAGATGGGTTTTAGTCAGAAATTCCCTTACAATAAAAAGCCCTAATTTTCTTGTACGACAATAGTGATGTTTTTGGTTACCCAGTGAAAGGTGCTCTATTCAGTCCAACTCTGAAACCATGTTAAATTTAGCGCTGCTATTAAGTTCTTTTCAATTTACTAGAGAATAATAGCATAAGCAGGATCACTGAAAGAAACACAATCACAAGGTACACAACATTTTATCCTGGGAAACCCTCATGGGGGAGAAAACCCAACAAAAACTTCCTCAATAATAGATTGTCAATACAATGCCCAGACTTAGACCAAAACACTAAAGAATATCCAAGACTGAGCATGCGCCTCTCTTCTCCTTCTTTTAACTGCAACTACCTCCAAAAGATGCGCACTTGTTGAGTGACTGAGTGAGTGAGTGAATGAGGCACCATCCTCTCTTATTTATACTAGCTGAGGGGCACTCGGGTTATGTCTTTTCACCAAGCAGGGCCAACTTCTCCCAATAGTGGTTAAAACCACTTTATTAAACCCTAGGGGTCAACTTTTCAAATACCACCAATAAATATGGTTTGACCAATTCACAAAAGGGGATTTGGTCTTATACAAGATCCGACATGATCAATCCACAAAGGGGGATTTGATCTATATAAAAATAACTCAATTATAATTAGAATATTCTTCGCAATTACAATATTTCAAGAAAGAGTACCCCGAAAATTATGCATGTTGCAAACCAATCACTTATTGATATGGCTAATAAGAAGGATGCACCCGAAGCTTGCAAAAAAGAACTTGAACTTGCAAATAGAAACACTAGAACAAGTGCCTCTGAGGGGGGACCAGTACCACAATCAAACTCCTCAGCCACAGGGCCCTCAAGGGCCTCAACTTTTACAGTCCACTCATCAACCTCACCTTTCTTTGTGCCGAGGTCAACACTTGGGGGGCAACCTTCTATTCGGTCCTTGATTAAAAGAAAAGAGAAGGAAGAGGCTGACAAGCTTGTGGCCAAATGTTTTCTTTGGAGTGATATACCTTTTAACATTGCCAATAACCCCTTCTACCATTTCATGTTTGAAGTTGCTGCAATTGTTGGCCCGAGGTTTAAGGGCCCTTCCTATCAGGATTTGAGAGGGCGTCTCCTTCAAGGGGAAAAGGACGATTGCACATAAAGATTAACTCAACTTAGGGAAACATGGAAGGTCATCAAATGCACCGTGATGTCATATGGGTGGACTGATGGGAAGGGCAGGTCAATTCTAAACTTCTTGGTAATTGTCCCAAGAGGACAATGTTTATCAAAAGTGTTGATGCAAGTGCATATACAAAAGATGCACAATTATTATGTGAATTGCTGGACGACTTTATCCTAGAGATAGGCCCGCAATATGTTGTCCAATCATCACAGACAATGCTGCTAATTATGTTGTTGTTGGGAGGATGCTTATGGAGAGGTATCCATCTTTGTACTAGAGTCCTTTTGCAACCTGTTGCACTGATTTGAGGCTAGAGGACATGGGAAAACTTCCTTGGATCAAGGAAATCATTGATTCAACTCGGAGTGTGACAATATATATATATATATAATCACACATTTGTTCTTTCACTCATGAGACGGTTCACGGGGAACAAAGAGTTGGTGCGTCTTGCGATCACACGTTTTGCCACCAACTTCATTTCTCTTCAGTCACTCCTCAAGAGTATGTTGGAGTTACAGAGAATGTTTCTTTCGGATGAGTGGGTTGGTTGTGTCTATAGCACTAAACAAGATGGGCAAGCCATAGCTCAACTTGTGGGACATGACCAAAGATTCTGGAGTGGAGTAGGCAAGGTATGTACCATTAGTGAATCTTTGCTAAAGGTTCTTCGATTGGTTGATGGTGAGAAGATCGCAATGGGCTACTTGTATGAGGCCATGGATAGCGCCTAGGAAGCTATCTACGGGTATTATGAGGACAAGGGGGAGGAAGGACTCACCAAGAGAGCTCAGATATGGGGTGTGATTGATGAACGATGGAATAACACTCTCCATCGTCCCATTCATGCAACATGGCTCTAACTCAACTCTGCATTCGCTTATGCTTGTGGATTTAATTTTGATGGTGAGGTTATTGATGGTTTCCTCTAGTGTGTTCAGAGGATGGCACTGACTCCAGTTGAACGCTCATAGATTTCTAAACAGAATGAGACATATAGGATGGCATCCATGATGTTGGGCTATGATATGGCTGTCCAAGATAGGACCACAAGGATGCCAGGTAATCTTCAATTTCAAATTTTGTTTATTCCTTTCTATATATTATGTATGACATTATTACTTGATGGAAATCCAAAATATAATTCTCTATCTTTCCTTTCATTTTATTCATTGTAGATGTCTGGTGGAAACACTATGGTGGAAAGCTCCCAGAGCTGCAGAAACTTGTTGTTCGGGTGCTTAGTCAAACTTGCAGTTCTTTAGGGTGTGAGCGCAATTGGAGTGTCTTTGGAAAGATACACTCCAAGAAGCGCAACAGATTATAAATGTTCAAAAATGCAACAATCAAAATTTAAATTGTTTATATTTTTTTTAAAATTTAAATTTACTACAATTTAGTATTTACCATCACTAACTATGGCTCTCAATGTTCATACAGGTTAGGTACCCAACGCCCTAATGACTTGGTATAGGTCTACTACAATCTAAGGCTGTGGGTGAAGCAACTTGACAAAGAACCTGACATAGAGGCCATTTCATTGGATGACATTGACACCACTAGGCAGTGGAAGGTGGAGATTCAGGAGCCTGAGATGGAGGAGGCACCTAAGTGGTTGGAGGAGGAGCATGTAGAGGATTTGGGGGAGGAGGCGACAACGAAGGAGGAGGAAGAGGAGGACGATGTTCCACTTCCAGTGGATACAAAGGTTGAGGAGGAGATTGATCTTCTAGTGTAGCCAATGTCGCCACCACCTCCGCGGAGAGCCATTCCTGGAGTTGAACTTGGGTCCGTTGGGACTGTGAGGAAGCAACACACTTTTCCTTTCACCTCGTCCCCATTACTTACCCCATCTCAGATGGAGCAGCTGGAGCTTCCACTCCAAGGTCATCCCTAGTACCTCCACGACCACCTACTGCTTCTAGAGGAAAAGTGGTGCCCTTTACCTGTAAAAGRGGTAGAGCGGCACAACCTAGAGGGAATCAATGATTTGGATTCCTATGATCTATAATTTTCATTTTATTATGTACTATTTAGTATCTAGATGCCTCGTGATGATTCATCTCATGAGATACCTTTATTTTGATCATTTGATGCCGCCACCACCTCCGCGGAGAGCCATTTCTGGAGTTGGACTTGGGTCCGTTGGGACTGGGAGGAGGCAACACACTTTTCCTTCCACCTCGTCCCCATTACTTACCCCATCTCAGATGGAGCAGCTGGAGCAGCTGGAGCTTCCACTCCAAGCTCATCCCGAGTACCTCCACGACCACCTACTGCTTCTAGAGGAAAAGTGGTGCCCTTTACCCATAAAAGGGGTAGAGCGGCGCAACCTAGAGGGAATCAATGATTTGGATTCCTATGATTTATCATTTTCATTTTATTATGTACTATTTAGTATCTAGATGCCTCATGATGATTCATCTCATGAGATACCTTTATTTTGATCATTTGATGTGATTTTGTATCATCCTATTAGGAACATGTTTCAGAATTTTTAGTTTAGTAACAATATGTGACCACTTGACATCTTATGCATCTTATTTATTAGTTGTATTTTCATATTTATGTAGCAATGTGTCTATTTGATGTTGTTGTTGCTTTACATGTTTAAAAAATTGAAAAAAATGAGTGTTTTTGTATTTTTTTGAGGTCTTGTGACATTTTTAGAGATATTCCGATATTTTCCGTTGATGTCACTGATAAGTTACATTCCGGACCCTCACTGATACTTTCCTTGAGACGAGATATACATCATTGATTTTTCCTTAACATAACACATGAGGTTAATGCCAATAATTTTGATTTAGCCAGAGTTTAAACTTCTTGTTATAAATTCAGAAAATTATGCATGCAACCTACAACGGAATTCATAATCAGAAAATTACAGCAGAAGCAACCACAGAAACAAGCACAAAAATTATATGAACACCAGATGTACCCTGGAAACCCCAGTGTGGGGAAAACCAGCTAAGAGGGGGCTTTATTGGCCCTTGAGAAAGTGTTTTATAGCAACGAAAACACACCAGAAAATTATCTTATAGAAATGTCTTTTTCTGGTCCCTGTACGACCCAACCACATAAGCTGTACGACCCAACTAAATTAGCCCAACAAATTCAGCCTCTGCTCAACCAAGAGAAAGACTTGTACGGCCCGCTTAAATCAGCCTAGAAAAATGTTAGAACTGGCATGAACGGCCTGCGACAGTTCGACCTCTTCTCTGGTGCATCGTATGGTCTATATGGCCTCCTTCCTCTGGTGGGTACAACCTGTCTTCTGATCCTTTGCTTTCTGCTGAACCTGCTCTTCTCTTGCAGATTTTGCCTCAGCCAAAGCTCCAACACTACCCTCACACTCAACCAACAATGCCCTCAGCCAAACAACCCCTCTTGCTCTCACTTGCTCAACCTCACAAATGAGAATGGGGTTATGTCCTCTCACCCTCAGCCTCTTTTTATCTCCCTAGCAACCCCCCATTTACCTTGAGATGTGTGCCCAACATTGGGCTTCAATGGTTGGGCGCTCCTCTTAGGATGGATCCCACTCTCCACTAAGTGGTGTGCCCCCTTTGGACAAGGGGTCCACAAACCACAACCACCTTCATGAGGTACGCCCCCTTTGGACAGGGGGCCCACAAACCACTCAACCACCTTCATGAGGTGCGCCCTCTCTCCTTGGGCCCCACATTCCACTCAAGAGTGAAATTTTTGTTGCAAGCCTAAGTTAGACTTAGGCTAATCTGGGTCAATTTAGGTGTCCATCAACATGCCTAGGACACATAGGCCTATGCTGACACACCTCATGAGATAAAAACTAACACTCCCTCTTAGCGAGGGAGGTGTCTCTACGAGGATCAATCTCTGATCCAATCAAATCTACTGCTGCTGCTGCTGTCGCTGCTCCCTCTGAACCGGAAGATCCACCTGTTACTTCCGTTGCACTCTGATCTGATGTGCTGATCCGCTCATCCATCAGTGTAATGTCATACCAGCTGACAGTCCTTGACACTGATCTCTGGTCTAAGATCCCTCTGAACCCACCTACAGGCTGTCCCAACACCCTCTACATCATACCTTGCTTGATGCCAAGCCTCATTGTTGCATCCAAGGCGCTCCCTCTGAACATAGGAGTACCTGTCCATCCACGAACATCACTGTATACCCCGTATTTGCCAGAACTGACACAGAGAGCAAGTTGACCCTCAGCTCTGGTACAAACATCACTTCATCCACCTCTAGAGACACTCTTGACTCTAGCTGGAATCCAATGCATCCAACCCCCTTTACTGCATGTCTAGTGCACGCCCCACTCTTCACATGGCAGTGTGACCCTGTCTCCGAAACACCAAGGAACATCGACCTTATTCTCGTCATATGGTGAGATGACCCACTGTCCTCAAACTCAGCCAATCTATTGTTGCTAGAAAGAATGGCAACTAGAGAAAATTCGTCATCAAATTTCTCTGCAAATGCATCCATCTTAGTAGATGTTGTAGTTGCTACCTCCGACTCCTCCTTGTTGGGACACTTGCTGGCATAGTGGACAGTCTTGTGACATGCAAAACATCTCACTTTGCTCATGTCTCCAGAGCCTCCCGCTCCATTGCTCTTCTTCGCATGAAGAGCCACATTCTCCTCCTCTTTACTTTTAGGTTGGCTAGCCTGAGTGGCATCAACTCTAAGCTCCTCCTGGGTGAAGTCATCCCATTACCTCTCCCAATCTGGGAGGTTCTCTCGAGCCACCACTCCCCGGACAAAGACTTCCCACTACTTGGTGAAGCCATTCAAGACTGTCATCACCAACTCAATCTCATCCACCTTCTCTCCAACAGTTGCCAGTTCATCTCTAATCTGAGTGAACTTTGTGAGGTAAGTGACCACCGAATCTCTCTTGGCCATCTGCGTGTTTCTCAACTTCTCTCTGAGGAGCATCTTCCTACTCTGGTTATCAGACTGGTACAACTTTACCAGGGCCTCCAACATATCCTTGGCAGTTTTCTTGCCAGATAGGTGAGGAATGATGTGGTCCTTCACTCCATCCACTATTATCTGCCTAGCCTTCACGTCCTTCTTGTTGTGTTCTACTTGCTGCACTGGATCAATTGGGGCTGCTATGCTGCCTTCAACACATTTCACAATCCATTCTCTTCCAGCACCAAGCCAATATGCTCCCTCCAAGGACAGAAGTTTGAGGTGCCCTCCAACCTATCTTCAAACCTTAGGCCTTCTATTTGAGTCAACTCTTCTCGCTGCCCCACTTTCTCTGGTTATACGTCCCTCTTGTCGATTTTACTCCTCCTGGTCTGCACAACAAGAACTTGTCTTGTTCTGTACTCAGAGGCTGAGCTTTGATACTATGTCGGTTTTTCCTTGACTCAACACGAGGTTAATGCCAATAATTTTGATTTAACCAGAATTTAAACTTGCTGCTATAAATTCAGAAAATTATGCATGCAACCTACAACTGAATTAATAATCAGAAAATTACAGCAGAAACAACCACATAAACAAGCACAAAAATTATATGGACACTAGATGTACCCTAGAAACTCCAGTGTGGGGAAAACCAGCTAAGAGGGGGCTTTATTGGCTCTTGAGAAATTGTTTTACAACAACAAAAACACACCAGAAAATTATCTTACAGAAATGTCTTCTTCTGGTAGCTGTACGGCCCAACCACATAAGCTGTACGACTCAGCTAAAGTAGCCCAACAAATTTAGCCTCTGCTCAACGAAGAGAAAGACCTATACACCTGCTTAAATCGGGTCAAAACAATCTTTGAACTGGCTTGTACGACCTCTTCTCCGGTGCACCGTACGACCTGTATGGCCTCCTTCCTCTGCTGGGTATGGCCTGTCTTCTGCTCCTTTGCTTGTTGCTAAACCTGCCCTTCTCCCGCAGATTTTGCCTCAACCAAAGCTCCAACATTGCCCTCACACTTAGCCAACAATGTCCTCAACCAAGTGCCCCTCTTGCTCTCACTTGCTCAGCCTCACAAATGAAAATGGGGTGTGTCCTCTCACCCTTAGCTTCCTTTTATCTTCCTAGCAACCCTCCATTCACCTTGAGATGTGTGCCCAACCTTGGGCTTCAATGGTTAAGATTGGGGTGCCCCTCTTGGGATGGACTCCACTCTCCACTAAGTGGTGCGCCCCCTTTGGACAAGGGGCCCACAAACCACTCAACCACCTTCATGAGGTGCTCCCTCTCTCCCTGGGCCACACATTCCATGCAAGGGTGAAATTTTTGCTGCAAGCCTAAGTTAGACTTAGGCTGATCTGGGTCAATTTAGGTGTCCATCAACATGCCTAGGACACATAGGTCTATGCTGAGACACCTCATGAACTAAAAACTAACAAGATACATGCCCAAAACTTAGGAAAAGAAAAATAATATGGTGGGTTCACGGGGTTCCGTGAATGAGTCTTAGAAATCATTGCGGACCCGCGATAAGACTCAAGTAAGAATACGTCCTAAAAATTTGAAGTGTTGAGTGAAGTGGAGAGGAGAGGTAAAAGGTAGTAAAAAAAGTTGTAAAACATTCTAAGTAAGGAGAAGCGGTCAGATGGACGAAGGGGCATAGTATATGAAAGAATTATCACCAACCCGCGAACCCACAATAATTCATAAATTTGATTAAGTGTTGGAAGAGTTACATAGTAAAAGGTAGTGAAAGATAGTAAAAAGAATTGTGAAAATTTCTAAGTATAGGTGCATAATGAGTATGGCGGAAGTCAAGAGTGCATTGTGAGGGTCGCAAAGATAAGGTATAGTCTTAATAACTATCACCAACCCTCGGTAAGTCATAAATTTGACTAAGTGTTGGAGAGGGGAGAGTAATAGATTTCATGTGAAGTATGGAAAATAAATATGGAAAAGAAAATGAAATATAAAAATAATTACTTGAAATCTGGGAAATGAAAAAGGAAAAGGAAATGGAAAATGAGATAATGGAAATGAAAATGGAAAAATAAAAGAAAATGGAAAAATAAAATGGGAAATAAAAGAAAAGGGAAAATGAATGTGAACATGGAAATGGCTAAGTAATGAAAGGAGAATAAGGAATGAAAGAGGGAAAAATGACTAAGTGTGGAATATATAGTAGGAGAGTTGAGTGGAAGAGAGAAAATGGTTAAGTATGGAAAGGGAAGGAGGGGAGAGGGGAAAATGGAAAAATGGTTAAGTGTGGAGAGTAGCAAGGGGAATATGAGAGTAATGAGAAAATGGGAAAATGGCCAAGTATGGAATGAGAGTATGAAGAGAGGTGAAGGGAAAGGAGAGGAGAGGTTAAGTGTGGAGATGGAAAAAATTTCGAAAATGGAGAGGAGAACACGACACTTAGAAAAATTCTTTTAAGTTCTTTTTGTAATCTCTCCGTCGGGCTTCTGGACAAAATCTTGAATATCTTAGGCACACGAAGTCGGATTTTGATTCTGAAAAATGCATGACAAAGCCGAGACTGAGGGCTTCACCATGAGCTTATAATAGTTCATAAATTTGCTTCTTCTGATAATTTTTTTTTATTATTCTAGGAGCACGAAAATAGAGGGGACCAATTTTTGGTCAACAAAACCCTAGGTGTCGTCCTACTTCTTCTAGAGCGTCTAGCATAATATCAAGTGGAACTAGGTCAAACCCTAGAGTTTATCCCCTCAGAAACCCTAGATTTCAACCTCAAAGACAAGGTTAGGGGGATGTCCACTCAAAATCCCTAATCTTGACCTTGTATGCTTCAACAAAATTAAGGTGGATAAAACAAGGGAAGGGGATGATCAATTACAATACTTCCCTAGGGTTTCTAGCAAAAATTATCTAAAGAAACAAGATAACATGCAACTTATCATCACCTTGATAGAGCATTCACTTAAATACCATGAACAAAACATAAATACTTGGAAAATGCCACTTACTAGACCAAGTCCCTATGCATGAGGAACCCTAGTTTCATGAAACATCCACCAAAACAAGAAAAAACATTCACTAGATCATTCTTCCAAAGGTGTGCATAAGTACTCCATGATGAAGAGAGAGAAAAAGAAGACAAGTAATAATGATTTTCCACAAGTGTGAGTTATGATTTGACAAATGAGGAGTGTTAGCCTTCCTATATGAGGCAACCCTAGTGCTATAAGCCTCTAAAACAATAAAACATCCATGATACAAGGTGGATAGGTCATGGCCGACGCCCAAAATAGCCTCAAACATAAAGATACAATGATAATACATCAAAATGTCCCCTCAAAAGGTGACACGTGTGGGTGTAGAAGCCTCCAATGACCGTGATGTCATGCTCTAAAGGTGAAAAGGAACCTCCAAAGGTCACGTCCCTCCATGAAAAGTTGCAAGCATCATCAAAGGTCACATCTCATTACCCCAAGGATCATGTCTGCTCACCACCAAGTGCCAACTCATCATCAAGAAGAATGCTCCCATGCTAGGTCGACTCATCAAGCACTAAGCATGATGTCATCATCACAAATGCAACGTCCAAGGGCTAGGGTGTGACGTCATAGGTGAAGAGGGCTCCATAACCTCTCCAAAGAGGTGTGACATCATCTCCAAGTGCAACATCATCCAATCAAACCATGATATGCTTAGGGGTGCTTTGTCTAGCCTGTGGGTTTTTTTTCCCTCTCAATGGTACATCATGCTGTATATCCAATGTCCAGGCTCATTTGTCCAATGTCCAAAGTCCAGGAGGTGTGGGTAGGTGACCTAGGGTATGTACAATTATCAAAAGGTGCAATGCTTTGCATAAAGTGTGCAATGTCCTCTAAATAATGCTCAATGTCCTGGGTATCATCATGAAAACGTCCTCCAAGAACCATGTCAAAAGCGCTTCAAGACCAAACAAGGTCAACAAAGTCAGGTGAGACCAACCATCACAAGATACCATAGTCGTTAGGATCATACGAAGTAAGCCATTACTTAATATAGAAGCCATGTAAGCAATTCACCTAGTTATCTTCTTCAAACTTCACTCTAGCTTAAGACCTTATGCAATTTGCCAAGTTTAGGTATGGGAGGACCATCATAAGATCCTATTGGGTGTGCCAGTACCCAAGTAGAGTAGTTCCCGAGAAACCCTTCAAAGTGGAAGTATAAGCAAATGAGGTGGAAGGTGTTTACTTCGTGGTCATGGTGTCATTGACATGCAAGGACACGTGGGGTTTCATCTCCATGAGTACCTTTGTAGAGGGAGTGCTTGCTGCTTGAGATACCCTTTGCTTGACAGTGTGTGTATTCCAAACCCCTTTCTTGCCTTTTGATATTCTTTTATTGCTTTGCAAGTCCCCTTTTTAGGTTTGAAGCATTCATTATTTTTCTTGTTGGGATAAATTCCCTTTAATTGATATGCCTTAGTGCATTAGGACTAGGGGCGATCGCCTCATAGCGAGGGGGTAGAGCTCAAGCTGACCTCTGACTTTTGAATTGGTCATTTATATCCCATTATTCTTTATTTTTTAACAAATTTTTTATTTTTTATTCTTTAGTAGTTGCATCAACCTCGACATTCTAGACCTTCTTCTTATAGGAGGATGAAGGCACATGCCTTTTTGGTGTACATGTAACAATCATTCCAGAAAATAAGTACACTACGGAAGGCCCTAGGATGAAAAATGTTAAGTATGGAAAAGGAACGATACGTTACCCCTATCAAAGCTCCCAATAGTACCCCTTTCCGCAAGAGTGACAACACTGGACTAGGGCACATAGGATGGCCACCAAGGTGAAACAAGGCAAAAATCATAACTTCCAAGCAATCATGATCCATTATCTGACTTCCAACCCATTATCCTCACCTAAATGCCTAGTGCATTAAATATGACACTTTATATGAAACAATGACTAAGAGTACCTCATGTGTGTCGGGTCACTATCGTTGGATGAACCATGCTGATCAAGTGAAATGGATCGAGCTGTGCAATTATGAGGGGGGAGGCATTTGCGGGGCTGTTGTCAGTGGAGAATATTGATCATCATCATCATCGGCATCATTGTCTTCATTGTGGGCCATGAGACATGATCTCCTCTAATTACCTCTAGGCGAGAGAGGGGGTAACATCTAGCTCCAACATGGGGACATGTGCTCACTGTAGAGTGCATCAGAACCTCAACATCTCTGGGAATCCAAGACCTGCAACCTGCATCACTCTAAAGTTCCTGCTACATTCTAACATAAGACCATTAGCGACAAAAGACATGGGGATGTTATCCACCCTGGTTATGGAATATTAAAACCAGTGTGAGAGATTTTTTTTTTCATTTTCATCAAGATATCATTTTTTTTTATAACATGGATGCATGAGTAAATCAATGAGCAATATCAGTAAAGGAAGTACTTTCAAATGCAAGCACACCACATGACCTACTCTAACCTATTCTACTCTAATGCTACATGACAACATAAAAACTAGGTATAGTCATAGAACTAGTGAATCCATCCTAGCATCTCATCAAAGTCAAAAATCTTAATTTTGTGCTTAGTTATGAACCAAAGCAAAAATATATCAAGGACAAAGTAATCATGAGCTTGGACAATCACTACAACATAACCAAATATAAAATCAAACTCATGAAACTGGTAAGGGGGAAAAATCATGACGAGATGTGCCCCCACAGGCTTGCTCTACCCATCTCCTAATAGGGTTATGATCACTCCTTAAATCATGTCAATCACCTCCTTAAGTCACGGAAGAGCCTAGTAAGCCCACATGTGCCAAAATAAAGCCCCAATGCAATCTCCAAGGTGGGTGTCCCCTCAAATTAGGTGTCACATGCCTCAAAATCTGCAAATAAGGTGAGAGATCCAATATCTAGTTCGTGGCATAGCATGAGAAGTCTTGGTACATGAAAAATAGCTCTAACTGTTTTGTCCGATGCCTTGGGAAATGTGAATTACCTCGAGATACATGAAGATGCCTTGGAAGCTGTGAACTACCTTGGGAACTGTGAAAACGCCCAAAAGCTTAGGATGAAGCCAATGCCCAAGAGGGACCATACCTTCTCAATTACTACATCACATGATCAATCAGTATGTCATAAAAACTCATCATAATCCATGAAACCAAATGAGTGCCCCAAATATCCAAGTCTCTTAGTGATGAAAATCACTAGGGTAGTAAAAAGTTTCACATACTACCCCTATGCAAAATAAGGAGTAACAACTGGCTCCAACTCGGGGACATGTGCTCTTCTTGGGAGTGCATGAGAACCTCAGAATCTTGTCATGTACCTGTTAACAATGACCTCCATCATCAAGCAAAACTATGTGGCAGGATGGAGCCATCTCAACATCTTTAAACACCACATTTAGATAGTTTATTACATCAAAAGTTCAAAATTGGCTTTATAAAGCAAGGCACAAGCCATCAATGCCAATGACATCAGGAAATCAGACCTAATGCTCAAAGGAGCTTATTCATGCTACTCTATTGCTTAAAGGAGCTTATTCCTTTCCTACCCTACTGTAGCATGTGCAAGATGAAGATGCTAGGTGAAGTCCGAGGGCTAATGCAACCACCTTAGCAACTCATCAATACAGTGGCCCTTTCCTCTGTGTTTGGTCATCATACAGAAAAGAGAAACATTACAATCCCACTGCTTGTAGGCTGGAATCTCCACCAGCTCTGGGCTGAACACGAACCCTGTTACCTGCAAACCAAATATGTCATCTAACACATATGGGGATTGACACGTGCTGCTACTTACTCTGTCTATCCAGATCTGGACCGGGCTGCTATGGTTACTGCTAAGCCATGGAAAATCCTCCTGTCTTCCTAGCAGTTCCAAAATTTTTGCTTGGCTACCACCTGAGAGTTCAAAATTCTGTTCATATACTTGCGGCTGCAAATCTATCTTGCAGCTTGGAGTAAAAGGCTGAAACTTTAGCACAGGAATGAGGCAATCTGCAATCTTACCCTGATTCCACAGGTGATAAGCAAATGCCATATTTTCAACTTCAAACCTTGAAAGAAACCTTATGATTTTTCCTGTAGCACAGAGGACAAATTCAGACCATTCATCATCAAAGCCCAATTCTGCATTTTCTAGTGCTTCGTCAATAAAGAGATTCTGATGCAATAATGGCAGATCATAGGGGAAATTGGAATTGTTTGTCAAACTAGTGCATTATCTGTTTGATGCATCTTCTTTATTTTCCTAGCTCTCCAATTCTCATCTTTTCAAACCTTGAAACAGAGGTGGGAGCATTGGGTGCGCCTGCTGTCCACATAACTGAGATGTCATAGCATGAGCAGGACCCAACGTATCATTCTGAATTGTGGCGGAGAGGGACAAAGTTGGTGTTGCATAGGATTTAGGTGACCATTCCAGTCCCATACTAAGGCATTCAAAGATTTTTTCATACACCTGGTCATGCGCCTCTTTATCAATGACCCTCTTATCTGATAAATGGGAAACAAGAGGTTGATATTGCTTTCTCCCTGTTCACCCATGACTATCATGCCAGCTTGTGAATCAACAGTGTTACCCCCCAAGGGGTGACAACTTCAGGGGCACTCTCACAAGGGTGTTATGTTGCTCATTGCATGAGCCCTCTTGCTCATATTCTCCAGATCCAGACAATTCTTCTCATTCTCTCCTTTAGATGTATGATCGTGCTTGCTCAGCTGTGGTATATCAGATCCTCCCCCTCACTCCTCAGATGACAGATGCACTATGGTTGGTACATTATTGTTTTACTATGATCTATTAGATATTCTGTGGATTGGTGATTTATTTGGGTGTAATCCTATAACTTCTTGGTTTGTCATGCAAGTGGTAAATGCTGAAATGAAATCCATAACACTTCGTAACATTTACAGTTTTATTGTTTGCCTCGTTGTACCTTGGGGGACCATAGTTTTTCTTTAGAAGTGTTGTCATTTCTATCTGTATTACGAGGAAGCTAGCCAAGACCACACTTTTTACATCCTAACCATACTTTACAATTTCCACTTTCCCCGTTTCATTCCATTCTATCCGTATAAAAGTCTATCTTGATCATGTATGACTTATCAAATGTCACCAAAAAGGTCTAATAAAGAAAACCTAAGTTAATAAAGCCAAAAAAGGCTAGAGGTGAAGAACAATAATTGAATAAAGTCAAAAGCCAAAAAATATAAAAGCTTGAGCAATGCCACCTCACTATGAGGCCAATGCCCCTAGTCCCTAGCTTGTCTATGAATATCTAAAGAAAAAGGGACTTGTTCAATAAAATGAACACATAAAGAAAAAGACAAAAGGGTAGTAATAAACAGTGTCGAGAACAGACAACTCAATGCTAAAGCTCCCTCTTAAAGTCTCTTATATGACAAACAACTCAATGCTAAAGCTTCCTCGTGAAGGCTCTTATATAAAATCCTAGCTCATGGAAAGCTAGATGAATACAATCACAAGACCTATGCAGCATATTAAATGACTTTGAGTGTCATCAAATGAAAATTTTCCCTTCCCCTTTCCATGATTATGTTAATTTTCTAATCCCAACACCTAGATAATTATTTCCTAGTGATTCCTTGCTGAAAATTTTAATTATAGCTTGTTGATGTTTTGGTAGCTGCGGGAGGATCCTTCCCTCCTAGATGATCTTTCTTAGATGCAGAGAAGATTCTGGAAGCAAGAGATCCATTGGACAGATGTTGAAATACTCTAGAAGACAAGTCGGCCTAGAAGAATAAAGTATAATGAAAAGACACCTTCCCAGAAGAGAAGTCGGCCCAGCTAGAAGGACAGGAAGACTAAATAAGGAGGCACCTTAGCTCATTTGTTCACTCACTCACACTCTCTCAACTACACAGAAGCAAGGTGCAAATTTGCAGATGTTGACACAGCTGCTGCAATGACTCAATTTCTTCTTGTTCAGTCTTTTGGTACCTCTCTCTTGTGTGCTACTCCTTGAGGAGGTGCGCTGTCTTGGTGTAGTGCTACTGCTGCAGCTGTGGTGATATTTCTGGTTGAGCTAGCCTTTGTGCTAGGGTTTATCTGTTTGGACTTGCTTTGTGAATGGAATCTATCTAAGAAAGGTTGCTGGGTTTTTCCCCCATGTGGGGTTTTCCCAGGATAAATCTCGTGTTCTTTTTGTCTCTTGTTTATGCTGTACTACTCAGTACTGTATATCTATATCTATCTATCTATCTATCTATATATATATGTTAATGTTAACGAAGTAAAAGAACACAAGTAACACTAATGCTCTGTAGATAAGAAAAATCTAACATGATTTCAGAGTTGGTTACCTTCAGAACAGTGTGACCACTGGAAGGAAGATTGCTACAGCGACACCTTGCAGCACCTTGCAGCTGCAATACTTTGTCAAGCTCGTTGAGCATTGTCCCAAGGATGTTGGGGATAATTCCTTCACAGAGTAGTGCGCCCTACCCTAGCGCACCCCTTGAAACCCTAATCGTGCAATTTGGTGAAGTTTGAAAAATCGAGGTTTTTTAGTGCTACGGTTTCTACCGACGAAAAGGTCAAGAGGATCTTGATAGACTCGATTAAGGATCTTAGATCTAGCACACTCAGAGGAATCCCAAGAGTTGGAGGCAGTAGTGACGATATCTCCTACAATAGAGAACAACTCAAATAGGTCAGCAACAACTAAAACTCCAGGTTTTCATATCAGGTTTGATATTTTATATTGCTGCAGTTTAAATCAAAATAGCAGTCTTTAGAATTCTATTATTGCTATTGTTATGTATTGGTATGATTTGCATATCAGTAAATGCTCATTGTTTAGAATTAAAGATGCACTTGTTTGCAAGATGAATTTGATCTCTTCTAGGAGATGTTGTCTTTTGTTTCTTGTTCCGGGCAGGTTACCATGGAAGAATGATTGGTCACAACAATGGAAGAGTGTTGAAATTTTTTATTCCTATTATTGTATTTTGTTTTGACTCTTGTTCTGGGTAGGTCATGTTATCCCCGATATCTAGGGATAACTAGGAGATCATGTCTCGAGGCCCACATGGTCCTAGACATGGAGTACCGAGAGCAGGAGCGACCTGAGCATGGTCCTGGAGGACCCTTCTTCTTTTTCTCAGCCAGCTTTGTCCTGTCAGCAGTACCAGCCTCCATCACTACCGGCTT